>CM029605.1:27510688-27616353 GCA_017311375.1 Mytilus coruscus | reverse complement strand
GTAGGCGATATGTAAAGCGCAACCGATCCGTCATTCTTCTTTTTGTTCTCGCTGCTACTCTTGCTAATTGAATTATCTAAATGAATTATCGCCCCTCCTTCCCCTAATATGTTTCAGATCCTATTGATGGCGCTTTTTTGTTTTTAATTACTAAATGTCCTAGACATCCAAATACGTATAAATCATCAATTTAACCATTTGTATACAGACCCCGTGATAGCTCAGTTGGTAGAGCGGAAGACTGTAGTGGAATAAGAAAATCTGACATCTTTAGGTCGGTGGTTCGACTCCGCCTCACGGGATATTTTTTGGCCCCATTTTACTCTCAAATATTACCATTGTTAAAGAATTTTTAGCGAATGCACATTAGCGGCTTTTTTTGCATGTTGCGCCGTTTCAACCTGATGCATTTTGTTTTTTTGCGACCGACCGCCTAAGCAGTAGTAGGCATTACATGTAAGTGTGCTAAATATAAATATATCTTAATTAGATCTTTGATTGCTTTTTCCTTGATCACTTATTTCTCATTGTCTACAAATATAGCTCTCGAGGCTACTCGGAACTGTAGTCAGAACCGATAAAGTGATTGAATGATACCTGTACGCATAAAGGCGTTATTTAATGAAATTCTAAACAACAGGGGGACTAGCTCACATGGTAGAGCGCTCGCTTAGCATGCGAGAGGTACCGGGATCGATGCCCGGGTCCTCCATTAATTTTTGAATATCGCCAACTCTCAATTTTTCGGTAGTTTTTCAGCATTGAAAATGAATAGAGTGTGATATGAACGAAATCGAGAATTGTGTCGTTTCGAGTATATGCCCTGTCCTTACACGAATCCTTCATTCGTTGAGATTCTCATGTTTATTCTAATGTGATTAGTTCGTTTCCTCTGTTTCTATCGTCACATTCGGGATGTATCATAAAAAAGAGTAATCTGTCGTAAAGGATCAATGATGCAGTGATGTTCAGATTTAGTCTATCTTAGCGTCTTTTTCTTTTTTTTTTACAAATATACTCATGAATGCAAATGAATACACGAATTCGAAAGTTTGGAAGGTGTTCAAAACTTAACTTATCGTCGGTTGAAATGAACTGGAGATGCTACGGCATTAGAAATATGACATTTGGTTTCAAACCCTTACGTAGGGGGTATCCGGTATAACTATACCGGTCAAATTGACAATTAAAAAAATGAAAATTCAAAGCCAAGTAAAAAATAATGTCCTCCCCGGCGGGGAATCGAACCCCGGTCTCCCGCGTGACAGGCGGGGATACTAACCACTATACTACCGAGGACTTAGTGACGTCCACCATTTTTAGGTACTTAATGTTCACTGCTATCTTTTTAATATATTGAACGCATCCGCAAATTCATAGTATTGATTGCTGTAGGCGATATTTTGAATAGAATATTTGGAAAATTTTTGTTTTAACTTTTTCAAATTGTTATTTTTTGTACGCATTTGTGGTTGCTTATGAAACAATGAATGCTTAAAAACGCGTACCATCCAATCAGAAGGATTGGAATTTTTTCCTTATCACCATCTTGGGGTAAATTTATTCCCGGTGAATTGCAGTGATTGCGCAATAATTAATGTATATAAAAATATAATTTTAGAGTCAAAGTCTGCCATTCGGTAATCAAATTACGGACACGGCTTTGTCAACTATTGAGTATGCCGTGTGTGCTGTGGTCAACAATAATGTTTTGTTAGCACGCTACATGATCTTTCTTTTGTATCGAATTGATTCAAAAGGACGTTTGGACACAGACTTTTTCATTTTCTTCCCAAACGCTGAATTTTATGTAAGAAATACAAGAACTGCATTTGAAAAGAGAGGCGAAAGACACGAAAGGGATATTCAAATTCGATCATTAGTAAAAAAAAACACTGACAATGTCATTGCAAAAAATCTAAAAACGACAAACAACAGTACACAAAACTCTACATATCAAACTAAAGGTTTTATTTGCGGGGACAATAACATATTTGTCACGGAGGTAGGGCAGGTGCTTAGAAGCACTTGGGTCTTCAAACATCGATATAGCATGTGTTTTCATAGACCCATTCAGTTTTTTAATTATAATTTGTATCAACGACCCCACAGCCTTAACCCAACCGGAAAAAAGTATCTACGTCTTCTTTGTCGCGTTCAGATCATTGCTTTGTATAACATTCGACTGATTTCATCGTTTTAACAGTATTTTGAAGTAAAGTTTCTAGTTGATGGATTTAGCCTCAGGATATTTTGGGCTTTTGCTTAACATATTTCATAGTGAAGTGTTATTGACAATTTTAGATCACCGGAAATAACGTGGCCAGTAGTGATCAGTAGAAAACTTACTACTCCATGGCAAGAACAGGGCAAAGACCAAAAAGACAAACAACAGTATACAAACACAACATAGAAAACTAAAGACTGAGCAATATGAATCGGAAACTGGCACAGGGGCAATCAGGAGGTATAGACCTGATTTCATCAATATTGATAGCCTGCAACACGTGTTGTTAATCAAACATATCAGTGGAATTTGGTATGATAGCTGTAAGTTTTTCTTGGTTTGAATGTGGGTTTGTAAAAGAGGTTTCGAAACATAAGTTGTACAGAGAAATAAGTTTTGAAGGTCGAGGAGCAGAGTTGAAAAAAATCATCACATTCGCCTAGCTACAGGAAGGTATAGATATAATACCTATACCCTTGATTTATTCATTGCAACCATATAGTGTCGCAGTTCCAACTTCCCGAATCTAGTAGTCTCCCTTTTGTCTACGAAGAGGTTCACAAGATGAGGATTGGTAGTCACGTGGTATATGTTGTCGATGATGCGCTCTTGCACAGAAAGGTTTGAATGATCAGACTGACTGAATAAAATTCTGGTAAACAATGTCATTTGCATTGTTGGTAATGTCTGATCTATGGCCGCACAACACTATAAATCGTAGATAAAATTTATTGATTTACAATTCAGATCTCAGAGCATCTTATCTTCTGTAATAGTATATTTTTGTTTTAGTAAAATTGTCAGTAAATTGAGCATCTGCTATATAAAAATATCTACAGGTTTTGAAGGTTTTGGTTTTTCATTTAGAATTGAGACAGTGTATTAAGAGTCATTAAAGTTCAAAATGTCTTGTAGTAGAACTGTACACGACCGACTGCAAAGTATATTGCTTTTGCCATTAGAATGATCTGAATGTGTCATATTTGAGATGTTTGTCATATCTGGTGATAAGGGGACACCTGCAGTTTCAGACGACACTTTGTCCGTGGTGGCATCTGTGTTGGACCTTATTATACTGGAAGACGTCCGAGCCAGTATTCTGTTAGATCTTTATATACATGATGCTTGGGGATTTCCACCAGCAGAGACTTTATAAAATGGAGAGGCGAAAAATATAAAATGGAAGTTCAAACTCAAAGGTCAAAAAAGAGTTGCCACCGTCAATAGTGAATTTTAAGGTCGCATATATTAACTGCATTTGTGAACCGTGGAATTGATGGCAGACGTCAACCAATAAAGATTCGTGTTTCAGGCCTAATTGCATTAAAAATTCTAATAGCATGTTTGGTAACGTCATCGGCTTGATTGATTTAGTAATTGATTGATTGGTTGATTAGTTGTTGGTGTTTACTACAACTTTCGGCGCTACTGGCTATACTTAGGCGGTCATTTTGTATTGGCGGAGGAAGCCGAAATGACCGGGGAGAACCACCGACCTTTGACAATCCTAGTCAATTAAGATTATAATCGAACGCACCTGCCACGTGTGGGGTTTGACCCAACAGGAGTGTTGACGATCGAGTGATACAGTATATCAAATAATTAGAAAAAAATAAAAGTAAAACATTACTACCCTCATTCAGTGTTCTTTGTTAGATAATTTGATTTCAATTTTAACTTGCATTTACTTCTTATTCTATTAAATTGTGTTTTATTTAATGATATGACCAATCATTGCCATCAGCCCTAATATTGATAAATTAGCATGTTCAATATTCATGACGTCGCCTTGTTGATATTAATACAGCTTTTTTGCACGTCCCAATACTTAAAAAAGTCGTATTTACTTCCATGTTTTCAGTGTAACGATTTTAAACGGAAATATTCCTCAGCCTTTTCGAGTAAGATTTTTGATTATTATCACTGTTTCAATTCCGTTGATGAATCATGTGAACGCAGAGTAAGAATGGTTTGAGTGTCAATCTATTCTTCCTTGCGACTTTATAGTTGCAGATAAAATGAATTGAATAAGCATAGATTAAGTACTTGGACCAGAACTCTTAAATTTCAGCAATGTTGACAAAATGCATCGTGACTACGAAAAGACAAGTTTGAATATGAATTCAGATCTTTTTCATGGTATGTTTCTTAGTTAAATAGAAGAATAAGATGCAACCAATAACTGTGTGTTTAACATGCTGTTTCTGTATTGGTCCTGTTATAGATTCTTGGTAAACTATATTGGCCCTTGACTCTTCAAGTCTTTAGACTTGATACAATTAAGTGATTAAGGTGTAGAGCCAACTGGCGGCTATTGAAGATAATGACAACTGGTACTTTTAAAGATAGAGACAAATGGCTGCTTTTGAAGATAGAAACAACTGGCTACTACTGAATATAGAGATGACCGTCTACTATTGAATATAGAGATGACTGGCTGCTATTGAAAATAGAGATGACTGGTTGCTATTGAATATAGAGATTACTGGCTGCTATTGAATATAGAGATGACTGGTTGCTATCGAAAATAGAGACGACTGGTTGCTTTTGAATATAGAGATTACTGGCTGCTATTGTAGATAAAGACAATTGGCTACTATTGAAGATAGAGACAACTGGCTGTCATTGAAGCATTGAAAGCAACACGTTATAAGTTTCATGCGTTCGAAGCGCTTTTCTGGATTTACCTTCATCGGGAACGCGTATACAACTGGCTATTATTGAAGATAGAGAAAACTGACAACCTTTGACTATTGAGACAACTGGCTTTTATTGAAGATAGAGACAACTGGCTTTTATTGAAGATAGAGACAACTGGCTACTATTGAAGATAAAGATAACAGCTTTGTATTGACTATAGAAACAACTGGCTATTATGCAAGATAGAGAGAAGATCTGACTGCTATTGCAGACTTTGCAGACTATGCAGACTATATTTCGATCTAGGTTTGTCGTTGTGTTTCATTGTGATGTTCTGTAGCTGTCTGATTGACATATATCACCACATTTCTATACATATAAATTTGAATTTGACATTCTATGTGAATGAACCAGTCAAATGAAAATAAGTTTAATTTCCCTTAAGATAAGTACAAGATAAGAAATTGAACGAAGTTGCTTATCAATTATTATAACTTTCAAATTACACCCATCAAAATAGAATGTTTATATTCAAATTGTTTGTTTTTGCTTCCCTGTATTCCTCTGTAAAAGGTAAGCTCTAATGTTTTGAAGTAAAATATGACAAAAAAGTGCTTGCATATACATTAACCTCATCTCATTCAAACATTCAAACTCAATTTGTTCATTAAATGCGTGGTGTTATTTAATTATCTCTTACTCTATATAAAATAGGTAGATCGAATGTTCAATGAACTTCTACAAATATCAGTGATTTCTACGCTGTGCATTATCAGTGTCTTCTTTTGTAACAACGAAGAACGCCACTGTGTGTAACCGAAGTCAAGTACATCAAAAACTTAAACAAGGGATTAATTGATGAACGAACAGTTATATATGTGTGTGATATGTTTTGAATTGCCTTAAAGTGACATTCTTGAAGGATTTAAACTTTTTAATATCAGATACTTAATCGAGCTGATGCCGACCGAGCAAATAGTATGGCAAGCCATTCTCGTCAAAACTATGTTGAAACCATTTTTCGAAAAATTTTCACACTGATAATTAAAAAAAAAAAAACACACTGAGATTAAAAGACCTAAAACACACACTGAGAATTAAAAATTACACACTGAGATTTCATAAAGACGCACTGAGATTACAAAAAATGAAAAACACACACTGAGAATTGAAAATTACACACTGAGATTTCAAAGACACACTGAGATGAAATAAACTGAAAAACACACACTGAGAATTTGAAATTACACACTGAGAATTTAAAATTACATACTGAGATTTGTGCGCACTTTTTATGCGCACATATCTAATTAGCATACTTAATCTGAATCTATTACAAGCTTAAACCAACTAGGGGACAAAACTCGTTAGTCCTTCAATTTGGCGCCAAATGATTTATAAAAATACAACGTATAGAAAAACTACAATATTAAAGACCAATAGAACATGAAAAATACCCACTTACTCTCATTATAAAATATAACCAAATGGTCAAAAACTTTATGAAAACTTTTAGAAAACATTGGAACAATCTGCAAAAAGACAAATAATGCAGTGAAATGTTTACCCAAGTGCTAGCTATTATAGCATATAAACATAACAAAAATATAAAAGATTACCTTGCGAACTGTTGAAAAACTTTTGAAAAGGGACCCATGCTTAAACAGTTTTAAGCAAAACATCACGATACACTGTTAGTAATAATCTGAATTATAGGCAACAAACTTATGAATATGAGTTAGCAAAAAACGATGTTAAGTCTTGAAATTTATTACGAATGTTGGTTGAAGGAACCGCATTTCATTATAATGACGAGAGTTCGGGAGACCAAGATATTAATCTGTTGAATTATTCATCTCATGAATATTCATTAGTAATGTGCATATTAATCTCAGTGTGTATTTTTGAAATCTCGGTGTGTAATTGACAATTTTCAGTGTGTGTTTTCCAATTTATTTCATCTCAATGTGTCTTTTTAAATTCTCAGTGTGTAATTTTAAATTCTCAGTGTGTGTTTTTCATTTTTTTAAATCTCAGTGTGTAATTTCGATTTCTCAGTGTGTTATTTTAGGTTTTTAAATCTCAGTGTGTTTTTTTAATTCTCAGTGTGTATTTTGTTCGAAAAAAGGGTTTAAACATAGTTTTGACGAGAACGGCTTGCCATAAAATAGAGCCTTTTTAATTCTTCTATGGTACATGCATTATTGAGAAAACTAATATAGCGATTTAAAGCTATTGGTCTCTGATGATACAAACTAAAAATTTGTGATGAAGATGAGCGTATAGAGCAACGTCGCTTTCTAACCGGGCAATCTTTGATACTGAATTAATGCGTGTACATGAGTAAGTATATGCTAAAAATAAAGTTGTGTGTTCATGTGTAATTATATGCTAAAAATAAAGTTGCGTGTACATGTGTAATCATATGTTAATATAAAGTTGTCTTATATCTCTGAAGACTTAAGATATTTATAGTTTACTTTACAAGTACTTTGCATAAAATCGTCAGCATCGTGTTTTGTACAAATTTTTCATATATGATGGCCATGACTTTCCATCAATTTCCAAGCAAAGAAATCAAACGTAGAACTTCGGGAAAGACCGTACAATCTCAATTCGGAAGTTGGACTTTCATCATCATTAAACATATCAATTCGTAATGTTTGTATATTCTATATATTTATAGGTGTAGTATGTTACAAATGTAATGACTCCGATTTATCTACGTGTGATTCTATAGTTGAATGTCGCTCAAACGAGGTTAGTTCATCTGGGATACTGAATTCAGTACCGGTATAAGTATAACCATGCAAATGTCTAAACCATATGCAAGTTCATTTTGGTCTCTAAATATAATATAAACTAAAAATAAAAACAAAAACGAACTTCAAGGAAATTCAAAACAGAAAGTCTTTTATCAAAATAATAATAAATGGCAAAATCAAAAGCTCAAACACATCAAACGAAACTAAAACAAATGTCATATTCCTGACTTGGTACGGGCATTTTCTTATTTCGAAAATATATCCAAGTCATAGATGTGTTATCGTCTTCACAAGGTTAATGCTAAGGATAATATTCGAGTATCACGGCTCAGGCCATGTGAACATTTACAACAAATGCCTAACTTGCATGAATTATTTCTTGAGTATAACTATACCAATGGTTTTACCATTCTGTAACTTCATCTCCGCCACTTAAGAGTGCATCTGTGACTGAATATAGTTACCCATAATATTTGTTCAAAGAACTTTTAGCATATAACAAAAGTTCCATTGGGAACTTTCTTATATAATATTTTATCCAATGCTATAAGAAAATTTCCTTCACAAAGGATAAAATATTACATAAGGAAAGTTCCCAATGGAACTTTTGTTATATGCTAAAAGTTCTTTGAATAAATATTATGGACAATGTTTTATATGATAAAAGTTCCAGGAATATTTGTTATATTATAAAAGTTCCAGGAGAATTTGTTATATTATAAAAGTTCCAGGAATATTTGTTATATTTTAAAGTTCTAGGAATATTTGTTATAATATAAAAGTTCCAGGCATATTGGAATATTGGCTATATTATAAATGTTTCAGGAATAGTTATCATGGTTATTAGATAATTAAAGTTCTAGAAATATTTATTATATGACCAAAGTTCTAGGAATATATACCACAATATCCAAAATTATTTCTAGCTACGAATGTATGGAAGTAAATTTCCAATAATAAAGTACAGGCATTTTCATCTGAAATTTGTGGCTAACTTCATGCTTGACTATAGTATAAGCTAAACTTTCTTCATTGGTACAGACTAACGGACCATTTAGTTCAGTAAGTCACAGTGGAGCATGCAGTAATAAAATATTAAAATGTATATTCTTACCTTGTTTAGGATAAGAGCCATCGTTTAAATATGTTCAATTTTGTTGTATTCCTCAGACTCCATTCTTTGTATGTACTACATGTACAGGTAAATGTCATTTGAGGTGAACATTAATTAAGAAGTAATCAGATGTAAAAATCAAATGACACTCTTTCTTTAATGGAACAAATATTATGAAACCATATGACGTTTTAGTTCCAGGAAAATATCATATGAAGATGGAAATAGTATTATGTAATGTTTGTTCCCAAGAACTTTTATTATCCATAGTGTTGTTCCAGGGGGAACAAGTATTATGCGGAACAAATATATGTTCACACATTATCATTAGACGTTTATCTAGAAAATGCATGCAGCATTAGTATTGTGGTTGTACAGAAAGCGTAGTTATCATATTGGGGAAACTATCGTGAAATCTACACATATGCCCAACAGTCATGAAAAGTCAAACTGAGAAAGTCAGCTGAAAAACAAATCACTTACAATTTCAAACTGATTTGGTTGACATAAAAATGGAAATATAACTGATTAAATGTGAAATGCAGAAATCTCAAATTTATGATATCTAAATTTTTTTTCCAAGATTTGTCATGGACACAGAAGCCCGGTTTCCAGTAACATCAGTAGGTATACACTGGATTGCATTCCAAAAACCGTAAGTTAATATTTCAAAATCAGTCGATTGCTATATAGGTTTATGACAGTCTGGATGGGGTTTACACAATAAAGAATAATGGTCCAAATTTACAAAAAATGGACCAAAAAAAATAAAGAATAGGGAATTATAGGGTACTATAGTATAGAAAATAGAGAATAATGGTGTGCTAACATATGAAGAAAAGAAAATAATGGGCAAAAATATAAAGAATAGCAAAAATTCACATCAAAAATTAAAGAATACAAAAACAAGATCCGTCATTCAGACCCTCATTTATTCACGTTTTTTTCTGGTTGAGATTATCGCTATAGATTCAGTGACATAATAGTAGATTTAGTGACATAGGTTCAGTGAAATTGGTTTGGGTTATTCCAACTTTTAAAGGTGACTGAAAAAATGAGAGAAGATACCATAGGCCAATGAAAAATAGTTAGTAAACAAAAACCCACAAAAGACAAAAAACCGACAACGCCATAGTAAAAGAAAGACGAAGAAAAACTACGATAACCAAATATTGCACAAAAATCTAAAGATTGAGCAACACGAACACCACAAATAAAGGAGATGAACCACCAGCGTCACTCGTCGTGACATATCATTGGTGCTCCGGTGAGACCCAAGGTCCTGGTAGACCTTTACATTGAAAGTCACCAAAATCATTTTTGCTACAGCCACATTTTTACAGGGTTTGAAAAAAATTACTTATACCAACAACTCATTGAATACATTTTGTACATGCATATTTCAAAAAACAAGGCACCATGTAAAATGTTTTACTGATTTTATTAAGTCTATGCAAATTCTTTGGACCAAATATGTTGCAGATTTGTGACCAGTTTATAGTTGGAAAGAGAGAACTGACGGCTGGTTGCTGTAGTACTAATTACTGTAACAGTGAGATATTCTTTCTACGCATTTCATAGACCTAATCGCTATTTGAAAATCTGCGATACTTGTCCGGATAATTTGAACTTTTGACGTTCCCTCAAAATTCACTTTTGCTTTGCATCAGAAACGTTCTTTTTTTTGTGTAAGTATTTTACTAGAACGTTTGTGATGTCCAGTAATCGGGGACTAATAGCGATAAGGGAGCTACCATTTGATTTTTATGGGGGCTAGGATGAAATTTGAAAAAATAGGCAGGACAGGATTTTGAGTAAAAAAGGCAGGGTGAGACACTTGCAAAAAAAAAGTCAGGATGACAATTAAGGTAAAAAGTCAGGATAAACTTTAAAAAAAGGCAGGACCGAATAGAGTGAAAATAAAAGGCAGGACAGAGATAACAACTACAAAAAATGCAGGACAAAATTTTCATCCTAGCCCCCATAAAAATCAAATGGTAGCTCCCTAAAGCGATAATGTTTATTATTTTGAGGACATTGTTATGTACAAAAAACAGGTAGGCAAATAACGTTTTTCCTTATTTGTACTTGTACAGATAAAGTCTCCAGTTACCCTGCTTCCATGTTGAGCAAGCAGTAATTTGAATTTTCTTCAAAACAGTTCAATTTGGGGTCCTCTTCGCGGTCCGTGTTAAAACTATGATGATTTCTGTGAAAAATCAAGAGACAATGCTTTGAATTCAAACAACTAAAGCTTCCGGGTGTAAATTTCAGGATAATAAAATTGAGAATGGAATTGGGGAATGTGTCAAAGAGACAACAACCCGATCAAAGAGCAGAAAACAGCCCAAGGTCACCAATGGGTCTTCAACACAGCGAGAAAATCCCGCACCCGGAGGCGGGCTTCAGCTGGCCCATCAACAAAAAATGTGTACAAGTTCAGTGAAAATAGACGTCATACTAAATTCCAAAATATTTAAATGAACTAAAATTAAAAAAAAAAAAACATACAAGACTAACAAAGGCCAAAGGCTCCTGACTTGGGACAGGCGCAAAACTGCGGCGGGGTTAAAAATGTTTTGTGAGATCTCAACCCTCACCCTATACCTCTTGTCAATGTAGAATAAACAAACACACAGCAATACGCACAATAAAACTCAGTTTAAAAGAAGTCCGAGTCCGATGTCAGATTAGGTAACAGAAGAAACTAAGCAAAATGACAATGATACATAAATTAACAAAGGACTACTAGCAGTTACTGACATGCAAGCTCCAGACCTCAATTAAACTAATTGCAAAATTATGTCTTCATCATATGAAAATCAAGCACAATCCCTTCCGTTAGGGGTTTAGTATCATACCATCATAAAAATATATGAGAAGAACATAACCCGTATCATGACACCAACTGGTTATAGAATACATGTGTTTATTTCCAATGCAAAGACCCTATGAGTGAATCAATATTAATTCCAAAATATGCCATCTTTAATGACCTGACAACAGTATCGTAACTATATCCCTTCTGATTAAGTCTGTTTAAAGGTTTGGATAGCTTTTGATTTGAATGACGACATTTTGTGCTTTGTATAGAATATTACCATAAAAAAAATGAATGTGAAATACCTTAACGTATAAGATGTCTGCAAGTTGATTTATATTTACGAATGATTATATGTAAATCGGAAATATATAAATTTATTAATACTCGCTACGAATCAAGAGAAAAGCTCGGTGAGCTTCGCTTTTCGTCCTGTTTCTAAAGCTCGTGCACATAAATTATATATATGTTGTTTTCGTTTCATTGATAGGAATTAATTAGGCTTTCGATCGTATATCTTTGCTGCTAGAAAATTATTCACTATGCACGACAGAAAAGCTGGTAATACATGATCAGCGGTAGAAACTTGTAAAGGGAAGGAAGTTCATTGTAGTCACGTTTAATAATTTAGTATCTTATAGTTTATGATTTTGTGTTGAACTTTCCAATATATATTTGACTTATTCTGTTTCAATTTGCCGTTTCTAATGCATTCTGGGTGATATTTTCAAAAGTGTACACCAAAAAAAAAACGTCGTGATTGGTTAAAATGTCCTAAACAAAGGAAATTCAACTAATGAGACGTTATTTTCATTTTCAGGGCGGGTCCAGGTGAGGGCGTAATGGGCGTAAAAAAAAAAAACTATCGTAATCTGCTAATATTGTATTGAATATGGCAATTTATCATTATTTTATGTTTTTGCCAAAAAAGGTCCAAAATTTTCGCCTCGCTCCGCTCGGCGAGAGATTGGATTCTACGCCCCTCTTTCATATGTCCTAGAAACGCCTCTGATTTGGGGTACGAACAATAAAATTACCCGTAGTCCTTTAGATTCTGAAACGGCATGTTGCATTGTAGTCCAATTCTTGCAATGCCACACCCATATGACACAAGTGGACATCGAAGCGAAAATGAAATAAATTGCAGGCATACATCATGAAATAGATCTAATACACACAATGCAAAGTGATATAGTAAAATCTGGGAATCATTTACATTAAGTGACGGTACATAACCATTTGGGGGCTTTAAGATGTCTTTTAAACTTATTTCACGAAAATGTCACAGAATGTTAAATTTCATATATATCTTTATTTTATAAAACGCAATAGAAGTTTGATAAAAATTCGTTTAACTTTTAATGCATTTCTTTGAGTATCTGCTGTCATTTCCCTCTCTTTTCATAGAGGTTTGTTTTATCTATAATATATTGTTCAGCGCTTTATTTCGTTAATTCATAACTATTGGAGAGTTTTAAGGTGACGATTTCAATACAAACAAATTTAGTACGCCTCAATATGACATGTTTTTCTTCTTGTTTAAATGTTAATTAAATTGTTGTACTCACATTTGCGTAACGTTGTATCGGTCTGTTAGAGAACAAGAAGCTAGTAGACAACAGTTCAGCTGTAAATCTTTTATTACACGAATTAATGAGTTAATTCATAGCAAGAATTCAATCACTGGAAAATACTCGTTTCAGTTTATCAAAATAGTACTGCATTATTTCAAAATGATTTTCTGATGTTTTAATAGTTGTACCGGTTTTCAACATATTTTTAAATCTGTTGAGAGATAGATATAATTAGAAAATTGATGTCAGATCTTACATTATGTCAGTTTGATCTCAACACAGTTCTTCCTGATCATACTTAGCAACTAACAATCAACCTTATATAACAGCAACTCATATAAGCAGATTGTAATTGTTTGTCACTATTATAAAGTGTGCGTGGTTTTATCCTTTCAGAAATTTGTGTTAATATTGAATATGATATTGGAATTTTACTTTCATTTTCGTAAACAACATGCTACATCAGAAACAAATTCATCTTTTATCCAATGTAAATATTAATTTAATTTTAATATTTACAGAAAAATTGTTTGAGACGCAAACTGTAACAACCAGAGTGACAACATCAACGACTGACCAAAGTACATCAACACTCAAACGTAAGTATAAATATATAATTTGTTAGAGCTTAAATATTTTCATCAATTTATGCGAATAATTTTGAGAATCATGGCATTATAGTAGGACAAATTTGTAGAGGGTATAGATTAGTGGTTCTTCATTTCTGTTTCTTTAATTTTTAAGTCATTTCTCTATTCTTTATATTTTTGGCTACGATTTTCTCTATTATTTATATTTTTGGCAACGATATCTCTATTCTTTATATTTTAGCACCCGTTAACATCTATTCTTTATATCTTAGCACCCTATTATTCTCTATTATTCACGTTTTAGCAACCGCGCTGAAGTACGTTCATTATTCATTTTCAGTATTCTCTATTTTGATATTTTTCACCCTAGTATTCTCTACTCTATATTTTTGGGCCCACTTTTCTGCTGTATGGTACCATTATTCTCTGTTTTGTAAACCCCATCAATGGCAAATATCCCATGTTTTTTTAGAAGATAGTAGTCCAAAAGTCTAACGAAGTTATATCTGTACATACACTAACACTTGGATCTTTTGCAATTTCGTGGTCAGTCATATAGAATGGATTCCTTTAGTACAAAATCTGATGAATTTGTAAGGGTCACCATCAACAAGAGGATAATAAATTTCAGGACTATATATCATGGTAATAAAATTAAGGTTACATGTCTCAAAGGCAAAGTTGGACTAATACGATAAGATTTTTTTGTTCTTTAAAGACCCAGTGATTTTTTAGCACTGAAACTTTTGGCTTTATTTACACATTTGGTTTCGAGAGTATCTAATGATTATTTAAGAAACGCTTATTCTGGAAGCAGGATATCAGTATTGTACAACTTTTCATTTATTTATTTTTCATTCGTGAAAGATTATATTTTACTTTAGTCAGCATTTGGTCCACCAACAAGGTCAAAAATAGAAAACAGAAAATAGATTGACGAAACCTAGGCGAATTTTAATATAAAATAGTAAAACATATAACAAATTTACATATAACTATATAATTCTGAACGCAAATCATTACCGTATAAATAATAAAGTAGTGTGGAAAGTTTCTTGTTAAAACACAATTAAAATGTCATAGCCGTATGCATATATAGATTGCAAAAAGGGGCGTTCCAGCTGAAATGGTAAACTGTTATAGCATAATTATATCAAGAATACATTTTAAAAAAGTCAAGAATATTGGTTTTAGGAAACAAGATACACAATAAATGAACTCTTGAAGCAGTGTAATATTTTTATTTTAATTGTCTCGATAGCAACAAGTGGTAAAACAACTATGATGAATAATACTAATACCATTCCACGGATATCAACGACAACAACTGTGATGACGTCAACAACAAAATCCACAACCAAAAAACGTAAGGATTATAGTGTACAACATTTTTTTAATTATAATGTTTACACTCGGGTTCTGAATATAAAACAATGCGAAAACAGGCTGAAAATATAGATTTCTAAGTGTATTCGCCTTAGTAGCAAGATAAAAGATTTCTGCAGCAACAGGATGCATATTTTCAATTAGTTTTACTAACTATATATCTTGTGAATATCGTGGACTAGTACTTATATTTTCGTATTGCACAAGTCGTGCCTTTCTTAGAGTGTTTATGAAGTCTTACACTAAATCCGTTGTATGTATTATGATTGATACTTTTGTGTGGAAGAGCATGATTTATTTGCTATTTTTATTGGCTTTGATTAGCTTTCAGTTACTGTGTGTACTCTTCGATCGGTCATTTTGTCTTTTGTCTTTGTGTTATTTTTTAGGAGATTCGTGCCAATTAGATTAGTCAAGCCATTTCCAATTTATTTTTATAGTTTGCACTTCAGTTGTACTGTTACATCACTACCCTAGGTAAGAGATGATGTTGGGCGCTAATAAACATGTTTGACGCCGCCACATTTTGAATGTCCCTGTTCGAAGTCAGGAGCCTATAATCCTGTGGTAGTCGTTTCTTACTGTCTGTCATATTTGTTTTTCGTTTACTGTTTTATCATAAATAAGGCCGTTGGTATTTTTGTTTGAATTGTTTCAAATTTTGTCATATCGGGGCCTTTTATAGCTGATTATACGGTATGGGGTTTTCTCATTTTGAAGCCGTGTAGTGACTTCTTATTGCTTAAATCTACATGATATGGACTCTGGTGGATAGTTGTTTCATTGTCAATCATACCATATCTACTAATTGGATATATATATAGAAAGATAAAACAAACCAAATTGTTGAATAGATTTAGTTTAAACTTTTGTGTTGTATAATGTTCTCTCTATGACGTTCAACAATAAATTGTTTACGCATCCTGTAGCGCATCATTATTGACATATACAAACAATGTTTGTTTGTTTATTTATTTGTTTAAAGTTCGAGTAAAGTTCAGCTATTCGCCTTTTCAGTATCTAATGCGTTCTGGGTAATATTTTCAAAAGCGTACCAAAACGTCATATCGGCTAAAAACGCCAGCAACAGCGAAATACAACCAATGACGTCACGTTATTTTCATTCTGCGATACGAACTATAAAATTACATATAGTCCTTTAGATTCTCAAATCAAAATCTTTGATGTAATGATAATACTACGTTTATCTCAATCTTATAACTTCTGTTTACTACCACGTGACTAACAAATAGAAACTCCTTAACCCTACGATAACCGATAACAGTACCATCGGAGAAGGGAAATCAATTTCTCATTTGTGATTACTTTGTGACTCTTGATTTTGCACTCAAATCTACGTAGTCCAGCAACCATTGGATATCAGGTAGACTTTTGTCAAATGTATAACAGAAAAAAGGGAAGATACCAAGGAATCAGTAGACAGCAACTTGAAAGAAAAACATGCCCACACACTCAATAGAAAACAAACGATTGAGCAGAACGAACCACATCGAAAACTAGGGGTGAACATAGGTGCCCTGGAAGGATAACATTCCTGCTTCAAAATTGACAACCGTTACCTATAGCTACTCATTAAAATGTATTTTAGAATACAGAACAAATTACAATTATAACTGCAGACGCGAATCCAGGATTTGATGTTTAAAAGGCAGTGGCGTACATGTAGCTAGGCCATTTCTAAGTGTACGCCCGAACTTCGTTGAGGGGTCCGGGAGCCCCAGTTGGTCCAGGTCATAGGACATTCTGTTAGCGGGTTCGAGGGGGGCGAAGCCCCAGGAAGCTTACGAGTTATCGAGAATGAGATACCGTTTCTGTCATTTTATACTCATCAATAGCAAGATATTTTAGGGTCTAACTTGTGTATTTTTTATGTTTAATTGGTCATTGGTTATAGAGAAAAATGTCCAAACCAGTTACTGTGAAATATGTTTAAAAGGAGACGTGGGGTAAAACAACCAATCGACAAAAAAATCCAAAACTGTAGAAATAGTAAAAACGCAAGTCTACATTTCAATGTTGTCGTTCTAATAATTATTGTGACTTCATCTAGTGTTCACTCCTTTTTATGTGCAAATGTCAGGTGTCATATGAAAATTCGTGAGGGTTCCATGGAACCCTGGATCTCGTCTGGAATTGCTTCTGTTAGTGTAAAAGTGTAATGTTGACTGCACAAAGTGAGTTGATTATCAGTCAAATACAGGATTTAAAAAAAAAGCATTTTCTTTAGGTATTTTTTCTTGATCTTGAATATTAGCTTGATCTTGAATATAAAATATTCTGTCCAAGGGTGACTTGGGAATAGAAATATGGTCATTGCAGGTCTTCGGTCGAACGGCAGTAAAGCCTTGCCAAAATGGGGCGTCCGTTTGGCTGTGCGGGATGTACAAGTACGCAGTCGCGTACGGTGTAGAGAGTGCCACGCTGAATGCACGTTAAGAACCCTTGCAACAACTCTTTGAGGGGTCCGTAGGTGACCCTTGCGAGGCAAATTTCCGTCCCTATCAAATATACCCTCATTTGCCAGTGGCAGTCGAAAATTCCCCGACCTTTATCCCGGACGACCTGTTTTACAGGACCTACCTATTGTATTTATTGTTAACTTGTTCTCGTCCTGACCATGCAAGAAATATTTGTCACTGGACGTTAAGCAACCAACAATCAACCAATCAATCTGCCCAAGTTTCATGACAGTCTATGAAGGTTGATAAATTTATCATGCAAATAAAATAATCACAAACTGTTAATTGCAAAAAAGTCTGTCAGTATAATACCGAAAAATGAAAAAATATACTTTCAAAATTTTGGTTCAGACATTAATCCTAAAAAAATGCCTCTGCAAAAGTTTCATAAAATTCGATGAAGGTTTTACAAAGTAATTGGCGTCTTGCAAACTTTTACCCTTAGACTTTATCTACTTGTTAACTGCAAAAACAAACTCCCTTTATCAGTGAAATACGGGAAAATTAAAAATATATTTTCATCATTATGCTCTGGATACTCTTTTGATCATAAAAAGCTTATGCCCAACTTCCGTAAAATTTCATGATGTTTTCAACTTTATCAAAGTTATTGATGTTTTAAAAAAAACTTTAACCACATACTGAATCTAAATGTTGACGCCGCCGAAGAAATCAAAGATCGCTATGTCTCTTTTGCGCTACACAAAATGTCGCAGGCTCGACAAAATGCAAACCACATATCGAATCTCAGCCGATAATCATGAATTGCTTAAACAAAAGGAAAGTGAGTAGAATTCACAGTAGATTCAGACTTTGACAGAAAATGGACAAACAAATAATATGATACCATTTGATTGAAAACAATTACAAGCCATTGAAGAAAGAATTACAAGGCTGATGTGCTTTTAACCAGTTCTTTTTAATTTACTTAGATTAAAATGATTTTTCTCCAAAATTCAAGTGCACGCCCGGGCGTTTTGACGTAAACGTAGCTACGCACCTGAAAGGAGGTGCGCTACTGAGAATTAGGAAGTAGATGACCATATTATGACAGTAATTTTATCTATAAATTACATTCTTATTCTGTTTTGAAGGAGGCGCGTGCGCCCGTCTGATTCCGCGCCTGTAACTGCTTCATTTAACATTATAGCAATATCATGTATGGTTTGTGCTGGCCCCATTTTATCTGTGAACAACTTTATAAACCAGTAATCTGCACTGACCCTAATCAACTATGCCGAACTGACCTTATAAATGGACAAGATGGTACAAGGACTGTTACAAGAAGGTATGTAGACATTGTAAAAGATAATGTTCAGCTGTCTATAAAACTCCTGCACAGAGATCATATCCGTTCCGTACATGCTTCGAAATACTTCATTTAATATGAGTGTAGTAGTGATACGTAGTATGGAACAGAACGGATATGATCTCTGCGCCGGAGATTGCTGTCTAAAATACTTTGAACAAAACATACAGAGACGTATTTGATATGTTGAGAGGTTGGCAGCACGAAATTAACCTGTGTTTTTACAAAAGCTCTTCCGAGTGTGAATTTAGTATAAAATAGTGATGCAAGCAGCCATTAAAGTACACAATGAACAGAACATACTGACCTGTTTGGTTCTAATGTATCAAATATAGTCAGAATTTTTCAGCACAAATTTTGCGTGTCCATTTTTTAAGCTGTGCCGAGTGTGAATTTCGCTTTAAATAAGACACCTTATATTAATAGTCATTCATACTATAGAACGTCTCGTTTACTACAATTGCCATGCTTTAAACATGTTTGGTAAATCCAGGACACCAAGTTCTTTAATAAAATATTTGAAAAGAAGTAAAATACTTATAGTCAAGACACGGACTTTCAGTAAAAATTGATATAGAGCAAGTAGTGAGTTTCTAAGCAGAGTATATCCTATCAAATGAACGCTTATATTTATTGGAATGTGTAAAGTGCCAAGAAAATACCAATTTAGAGCCTGACTTTAAGAATCAAAATAATATTACATTTCTGTATTTTCACCACATATTTAAATGAAATTTTAAATAAGTACTAGTATTCACTATTTTACAGTTACTATGGTTATGATCAATCAAATCATTATTTTAGATATTATTTATTTATTTTATTATTGTTGTTGTTGTTTTTCGGTTGCTCTATCTTTACGATTGTTATTATGATATGTATCATTTAATTTCATGGATACCAATTATCGTGGATCGAGGAAAATTGAGTTTTCGTGGATATTTGATTTTTATTTCTTTTGCCTATGTCTGCATACAATATAAAGATAAGGAGATGTGATATGATTGCCAATCAGACAACTCTCCACCAGAAAAAATGACGAAAAAGTTAACAACTATAGGTCAGCATATGGCCTTCAACAATGAGCAAAACACACATATAAGCTATAAAAGGCCCAGAAATGACAAATGTAAAATAATTCATATAAGAAAACTAATGGCCTAATTTATGTACAAAACAATAAACGAAAACAAATATGATATACAGCAACAAACAACAACCACCGAATAACAGGCCCTGGCTTGGGAGAGGCACATACATAATGTTGCGTATTCAAAATGATAAGCATAAAGAAATGTTATTCGTTGAAATCTAAATTCAGGGTTAACCTTTACCCCAAAATCCACGAAAATGGGTATCCCACGAATAATAATGAATCGGCAGTATTAATGTTTTACACGTTTTTATCTTCAGATGTGCAACAGAATCGGAATGTTACAGAGACTGGTGGCAAGGATCATCTGACAGTGACAAATGTACAAGATTCGACCCCAATTTTTTCATTACATTACAGTTTCAATGTACTTATTGTTGTACAACAGACAATTGTAACGTTGGTGGCATGCCAGCTAGATCAACCCTGTATATACCTGCTACATAACACTATGAAATATAAACATGTTCATCAATAAACTAATGTTTTTATTTAATCAAACTTGTGACAGAATTACCGTGTCCAAGTTTTGACTACAATAAATAATTATCTGTTTAAAATTCTTAAAGAATACAGTAAATCCAACGAATATGATGTATCCAAAATTAGAAAAAAAGATGTTACAGTGTGTCTTTAACGATAATGTAAACTTTAGGTACAAAAGCAGTGGTTTAACTTGAATTGTATGCTAAATTATTTTCAAAAGTCAGATTGTTTTTCGGCAGCGAATGTAAGTATATCTGTTATACAACTCATACTGTAGATTTCATTTCTTTAGTTCATAAATGAACGAGTGAAATCAATATTAGTCCTTTGGCTTAGATGTCTCCGTCACGAACTGTGTTCACAATTACGCGATAATCCGATGGGTTTCTTAAAACCTGCCCGCAAAGTTGACATTTAACCTCAAACTTGATTGAATAGCACACATAAGCTTATTAAGAATCACAAACGTTACATATCAAACAATAAACAATACATGCAATTGTTGTAAAGTATCGACATTTCGGGCATATTTTAGGAAGCCATCACATGAACTGACCATCGGCATGAATTCCGAAGGTTTCCGTTGCGCATGTAACTCCGATACAAAAGAAAATAGTTATTATTTTAAATAGACAAGCAAGGATTTGGCGGTAAGCACGTGCAATTTTACTACTTCTTTTTGATTTCTTATCATATATAAAACTATTCTTATATGACGTTCTTCAAAAGCTTTGGGTACACACCATTGGTAAAATATGAATATATTGATATGTCAGCTGATAGTCAATCTTACTCCCACGTCGTTTGCTTTTTATGAATGAGTTAACCAAGGTAAGACGGTGTAAATGACTCATTGGACGATGACGCAGGAATATAAGCATTCTACGGGAAAATGCACGAATTTGAAACTGAAAGTCGACAAAACATGAAAACATAAACAACGATGATAAGAATTTGTTGAAAGCCCATATTCTTAAAAGTAAGATAGTCAATCAACTTCATCCAAACCTATCTTAGTATGTTATTGTAAATCATTTAAGCATGTCACTTATTCAGTTTTCTTCGTATTTCACGTCAATATTAATAGTGTGTTCAATTACGGGAACAGCAAACATTTCCTTCACATAGAGCGCTTTGAAACAAGAGCTGTCCTTGTCCTATTGAATAAGAATAATTCATGGAGGCTTGAATTTATTTTGATTTTACCACCCTATCGCTCGAGGTTAAATATTTAACATAAAGGGCCAACCCGTGGTAAAATCGCAATACATTCAAGCCCCATGAATTATTTCTTAAATAATGCAAATCATCATTGTACCATTGAACAATGATATTGCTTCGGGCCGAATAAGTCGAAAACATCGGCCTTATTGCAGGTTTCCGTAGTTAAACCTTTACAGTTGATATTCTTTCCAATATAACAGAACACGATAAACACATGATCAATCAATCTCAAACTGAGGTCACATCATAGGTTGCATGCATGCTGATCAAATGAGATCGAATTACTGTATTGTAAGACAATAATGTATCAGTGAATTTTTCAGCTGATTTTAACAAAATTCAACCAAACTGACTACAAAAGAACACTGAATATTCAGTATTCCGTTATGGTACGTGTTTTAAAAAGTACCCATTTTACACTCAAAATTGAAGCAAATGCCGCTTGAACTATACAAATAATTACCATTGTGAAGGATCTTACACATAAATGTCAAGCCAGTTTGAGTAAATAAAACGTTCTTAATGTTATTGGTTGTGGCAATAACAAATTTTAATACGTCTGTTGGGGGTTCTGACCGTTCTTTCTGTAAAGCAAGAAGTGATTTTCATGTCGACAAACTTCCTCTCTACATGTCCGAGGAAACTTCTGTTAAATTCAGATTTCCTCGGCACAAGTCTATAGCATATAAGCATATTGTATGTCAAAATGCATCTAAGTTGTCCAATACGCATATCTTACGTACATTAATTATGTCAAATCTAAGACTAATACAGTGTCATAGTTACAGGCAAAACCAATTTGCTAATCTTTTAACATATTTGTAGTTTGTTCTTATATCGTTCTCTTAAACCACTGTCCCAGATTAGAGGAGGGTAAGGCGCCAGCAAACATTTTTATCCTCGCCACGTTCTTAATGTGCTTGTCCCAAGTCAGGAGCCTATAAATCAGTGGTTGTCGTTGTTTCATGTATGTCATATTTGTTTTCGTAAATTGTTTTGTTATAAGTTAAGCCATTCGTTTTCCCAATTGAATTGTTTCATATTTTTCGTGTCGTTTTATTAAATAGTCAGAAACGGATATTCAGGCACCATATTTTTCTTTGCTATTATACTTTTGGACAGAAGTGTATTCATTAATAATGATAATGACTGTAAATATTGCAATGCATGGCAACATAATGTCAGACTATTCAATCCCGAATAAGTGCTTTATGTCAACACTTTACAAAACTGTCAAAAGATGCATTAAATTTTTTTGATACTGTAATGTAAAATATTCAAGAATTATTGACAAACAATTACAGCTGTTTTTGCATATTATTTCTAAATTTATTCACAAATCAAGGCATAGTTCCATATAATGATAAAGACCGCAAACATTGCAATGCATGGCAACATAATGTCAGAGTATTCAATCCTGAATAAATGTGATAGGTCAACACTTTACAAAACTGTCAAAAGATGCATTAAATCTTTATTTTGATACTGTAATGTAACATATTAAAAAATATAGACAAAAATTATAGCTGTTTTTGTTATATCATTTCTTAATCTATTCATCAATCAAGACATAGTTCCAATATAAGTAGTTTGAGTAATTTGATTTACCATTCTTTAACATTATTCTCAGTTTTTATTTTGTTGAATTAATATTTTTGCCATCTGTTATACCAATGGTATATAATACATCAGTTTATCAGTGTTAATCATGTTATTTCACCGATCTAAATAAACCGATGTGACGCATGTAACTAGTTCATCACATCAATTAAAACAAGGAGTTTGTTTCTTAAAAATATCTAGAAATAATTACCAAAAATAATCCACTGATCTCCGGTTATTAGTAATGGCACTCCAAACACGAGATATTGGATTTTAACTTACTTTACCTTCAGATACACCTGCGAAGTAATGTTTTCTGCAAATGCTCTCTTTAAGTGCAGGTCAGGAAAAAGAACGGTGAAAGTGACCATATTTCTATACCACAGTCATTCCAAAAATATCGTGAATTTAATGATAAACATTGATGGCAATGCGGCTTCTTTAATTTGATAAAATGTATCTTAATGGTAAAATTACATATAAATCAAAAGCTTAAAAGTTTTGTTGTTAATCACATTCATGAAATAAATATGGTTTAAATGTGTTCAACAACTTAGGAGGAGAATGTCGTTGTAATAGGACAACGGAGGCCAAGACATAGCCCTTTGAAAGTCCAATGAACTATAAAGAGATTTTCTTTTAAAATTTTTCATGTTAACAGAAAAGGTGTTAGGCATTTTCTTAAACTCTTTTAAAAGAGGAATTCTAGTATGACGTACTTTTATGATTTGTAAACACCAGTGTGATAAAATTCTTAATGTATCTACACTTAGCGCAGACTCAGAAATGCTGAAGTCAATTCAATGGCCTTGACAATTTATCTCCCACGTAAATCCACCTTTATCATAAGTTATAGGCAAACACTATGTCGATTTCACCGTGTTAAACTTAAAATTAAAATGACTATATTATAAAACTGTTAGTTTTATTCAAATGCCTACACAAATGAATTAAGGAATTAGAGCTTGAAACATTTTCCACAAAAATTTTGCTTGCAAGAACTATTTTTAAGTGTACAGATTTTGTTAAACAATCAAATATACAATTTTTTACTATATATACTACATGATTTTGATAATTGTCATGCAAGTCCCATAACTGTCTACTTTGCCGTTATCAAATCGGACGTACACTTTGTCATTCACCTTTAACTCCACAGCTGCCGTAGCAGGACCGGTATCATAATGTTGAGAATTCGATATATAAGTGTATGATAAAATTGTGGTATTCTTATAGATATAGACACGGTCACCACGGGATGCAGTTTGTGCAAGCACCCACACGGAAACCACATAAAGTCCATCTTTGGTGCAGTTAAACTTTCCGCTGGATTTAAACGAAGAAAGTTTGTCAATTCCTATATTGGTCTTCACGTCATTAAACTTGATAGTCTCTCCACCTGACAAAACTTTATCATTACTAACACAGGATGTCATTGCAACTGAAAGTGAAATATAATGCACTATGAAAAGTTAAATAACAAAATACCGAACTCCAAGGAATATTCAAAACGGAAAGTCTCTTATCAAATGGCGAAATCAAAAGCTAAAACACATCAAACGAATGGAAAACATATTCCTGACTTGGTACAGGCTTTTCCTTATGTAGAAAATGGTGGCCTTTAACCTTGGTTTATAGCTAGCGTAACCTCTCACTTGTACGATAGTCGTTTAAAATTCCATTATGTTGACAACAATGTGTGAACAAAACAAACAGACATTATAGATAAAATGTGATAAATAGGGTACAGCAGTCAATATTGTGTTACAATCTTAATGCACTATAAAATTATTGCCTTGGCATATCATCCTTGAGTTTGATATCAACTCCAGTTTATCATTATTTGTGTAATTAATATGGCCATTGGGGAGATTATCATAGATGTTTTTGTTTACTAAAATAGATTGTTTTTATTTATCTTTTTCATGATTATATTTCCTAATATATATATATTCGTTCTGTTAATAGATAAATGTTCTACATATACCATTCAAAAATCCCACAACAAATCACTTGAAAACATGCTCGTTGAAAATACTTCAACTGTTGAAAAAAAAGATTTTAGTTTCATTCAGACCAAAACCCTTAATATGTGTAATAAGAATACATATATTAGAATAAGAAGATAAACAGATGAGATGAGCAATATCTGTTAAGAAGACATGAGTAGTTGATTATACTACATAAACTACTTTGCAATATATAGATTTTCGAAATACTGTAAATTCAGAAATTATTGCGAGTTTTTTTTTTTTGAATGCAAATAATGTAACTGGGTCAATATCCTAATGCGCCTCAAAATGAGGAACTCAAAAGTAGTGTGTAAAAAAATCTTTGTGGAATGATATTGGACATGTTTCTATTTTTAACAAGTGCCTGAGCTTAACCACTTTTGTTGATTTTGGAAAGTAGAGGAACATAGAATAAATGTGTAAAACTATGGACATATTAAATGTGTTCAAAGTATAAAATTTTCAAAGAACTAATTGTGTTAAAAAGGGACTTTTACCACGAGGAGCCGCATCACGAAAGGATTTTCGGGTATGCTAATTTACGGAAAATGAATCTCACTTCGTACACCGAAAATTTAACCACATATGTAAAATGTCTCAGCGTCGAAACGAGCCATCATACATATCAAAGTATTCTATATGGACTGAGCTACAGGAAAACCGTTACCATTACGCTTATGGTAAATCAATTATGGATATTGACCCAACTGCGTAAGTACCGCAATAATAACAACTAGAATACTTCTATCTGTTTTCAGATTTTACTTTTCGCATTTTTGTTTATACTTTAAGAATAGCTGTAATAAATACACGCAATTATTTCTGAATTTATAAAATAAAACAATTAAGAGGTTACAACTAGAGTGTAGAATTATCATTCGTACCTTTTTCAGTTGCTTTATCAACACGAGCATCTGTTCTATGAATACTCAATTTATTTTGATCTATTCTCCTATTAACATCCGACCTAAACGAAATACAGTATCTGGTAATCGCCCTGAAGGCAACCTGTGTTTGATTTTTGAAAACTGCTTGTTGTTGACCTAGATAATTTACATTCTTCTGGTTATTAATAGTCTCGTTATATAACGCTAGGAAGTCCTGGTTTCTCGCCTGCTGATTGAAAGCCAATAGATGCGTTTGTGATCTTATACTTTGTACTTCTTCTTTCAGTCCCTTTAAATCCTGAACAGATTTAAGCTGCTCTAAGGCCTGGATATCTACTACCAATTTCGCTGTTGTCTTTTGTGATAACAGAAGTTCACTCTCAATTGCGGTATATTTTACTTGTAAATTGTGAAAATTGTGTTGTAGCTTTGTGTTTTGTCTTGGAGTTCACGAATTATCTGCTGTAATTGTTGCAGTTCATTTGTATCATTCATGTTTCCATTCATTGTATTTTCAATAGATGCTAACTTTTGTTGTATCTGCGACGTCAGTAGAGTTAATGTCTTATCCGTATCGGCTTTCATGCGGTCCATCTGGTGTCGAAGAAAAGTAACATCGTATTGTTGTTCATTTTCGCTTCGTAAAATTCACTAAACGTTACATACTGCTTATTCCCCAACGGGCTATTCGAGGCATTATTGGTACTGGGTTCTAACAGGAACCCTTCACTTAAACAGAGATGTGTGATAAGAGAAAGCACCACACTTAACATTCTCTGTTTTTATGTAATTTTAAAGCACACTATACATCGACATAAGTCCGACTTTATCCGTGTTTGATAAATTACAATTATCTATCGTTTTAACTTTAGATAGAATAAATACAAACAAAGTAAGTAAGTAAATCAAGGTTATAGTTATCTTTTAAAACAAGATACTACACGAAACACATTAATTCTTGATCTTAAGGTTATTTTACATTTATTGTAACACAATATCTATAAAATCAGAGACATAACAAGTGTTACAGCAGATTCCAACGAGTGTGTAGCTAAAGGTAGAAGCTTTGGTTAGCTTCCTTGCTAGCTCAACCATGAAATGATTATTACTTTAAAGTTGGGAGGAGCAAAGCACTATTTTATCATCCAATGAAAACATTTGTATCAATGGCCTGTTTATTATTTATAATATAAGTATGTTTCATACAAAGGTTTACCTAGACTACTTTGCAAATGAAATTTCATTTCTTAGTCTTTGATTGAATTAAAAAATCTTTTTATTACAATAAATCAGAAGCGCAGTGACGTTTTTTTTTTTTAAATATTTACGCCGTGAATATATAGGCAGTTTAGTTAATTAATGTCTTTTGGTGTAATCCCCACGCATATAACATTGTTATGTATTTTCTTTATATATGCTTATTTTTAGAACTAAAATCTTTTATATTCACACAGAAAAGAAAAATTATCATACTACTTAATATCATGCACGGTTGTAGTACTTATATTTAGTTAAAAATGCAACGAAAAAAAACACGGCAAACAACTGCAGTTTAGAATTGAAAATATTGCAGAGTTTATGGACATCCACTTGGTTTGTTAACATTACCTTACTTATCAGTTTTAGATAAATAATGCAGCCATGAAGACCAATTTTTATGTCTCTACTTCAGTTAGATTTAATCTGACCTAGATTGAATGATAAGGTCATATGTACTTTTGAACACCTTCCAATCTTTTTTACCTGTCCAGGTGTATTGTAAACATATGTGTATGTGTAAAAGTGAATACCGTCAGCACTTGTCAATCATATCCAACTACATTTTATTAACTTGATGTAACAAATTCAACAGACAGGTAAAATATATTATTTGTAATGTCTGAGGAAGAAGAAAACATTTTAGGAATTTCAGCTTTCAGTTAACTTTTCACCATTTATCAAAATAAAATTGGCAAATCAAACACACCTACAACATGCTTGTGAATGAGCTTAGAATTATCATTAAATTTTAAATTCAGACTGAAAACTTATTTTTTAACTGACTTTTAAAACTAGTTTTACAATGTTTATATTCTGCCACTTAATTCTGATTGGTTCTCTGTTAACTATTGACTCCACCCAAAGGCTGGATGTACCTTACCTAATAATGATTTCATGGTTGAGCTAGGAAGGAAGCTAATTAAAGATTCTACCTTTAGCTACACACTCGTTGGAATCGGCTGTAACTAGGCGAAATTTCATAATATCTTAAACAATTTAAATGAATATTAAACTCTCAATATCCCGAAAAAGAGGATTAAATATTATAATAGATTATCGTTGATCATCTTAACGAGATTGATTTACTCGCTTGAGCCGGTACGACCAATGATAATCTGTTAATCGCTATTTTACTTATGACGACGTTGTAAATTTCATGTCAATTTCATTAGCAACGCCACGTGCCCCTTAGTTTCTACACATTTTGTTTTTCACATCACTCGACTCCGCTGAGAAAGGAAATTATCAGTAAGCAAGATCAAAGGAAAATTTCGTAAAAAGCGATAATATATATTATATCTGTTTTTTAACCATTCTTAATGTGTTAAATATACATTCATGTCATCAAATTGTTGCTTTTCCTGTTCTATTACGATTGACAACACAAGTCAAAAGAATCGGACCCATAATTGTACTAGGCAAATACTGTAACCGCAAATAGCAAAACAAATTCCAAATAACTACCTTGTTGAAGGTTCCATATAATTTTACAATGATCGTTCATATAATTTTCACTTTCAATGCACAACATTTAAATAATGCTATATTAGAGTTCTAATGCAACACCGTTTATTGTAACGTTCATTTAGTTTGGATTACATTACAAATAATTTGATTTCAAATCAATTTGACTGTTCTTGTTAGGAGCTTTTAGTCATGATGCTCAAAACGTATTAACATCTTTATACATCCTTGGCTCTCAATTTTATGTGTATTATTTTTCCTGGTGAAGGAAACTCCTGAATAAATTGACTGTTCTTTTAAGTGACTTTTGGTCATACAGTTTCAAGTGTTTTGGTTTACGCGATCCTGATGAAGAGAAATCTACGTAAATGCGTTATGTTCAAAATAATCGTAACTGTCCTCCGTTTTCTAAACAGCAAATTAACATTAAAGAAGACAAATTTATCCTCATTTTTCCTCAGGTCTGTGCCATTTATAATTTTTGTTCTTAAGATAATTTTTCTATATATATTTTTAGTAGACTTGTTTATATTTTTAGTACCTTATACACTATTTGGTTTTTTTTGTGTGTTATTTATTCATTTTGAGGGAGAAGGTGCAATCAGTTCTTTTGTTCTCATTCACATTACGTATTAATTGAATGCAAGACCTGATTAGTTGATAAAGTCATTCATAACCTAGAATGTACTGTACGTCCTATGATATACAATCTTATCCTTAAACTTTAGCCTGATACGCCCCGTACAGAACTAACGAACAAACGATGGACAGACCAGAATACAGTAATAGCCATTAAAATAAGCAGTCTGGTTATACTAACTGACATTAGAGACATATGAAAGAAATTAACCCATGACATTTTATATGATTATATTAATGTTGTAGTTGCACGCCTTTATATTTATTCAAACATGATGAATAATTCATATTTAGGATATTACTATCTCAACTATGATAATTTGTATCTGATCATGTTTGCTGACATAATAGATTATAACGTATGTTTACATATATTCCTGTTTTGACTGACATACATACTAATTTTAACATAACGTTTTCTAAAAAGTATAATGTATAAAGCTGCACAGTGAAAATGATTTTATTACTCTTCCCTTTTCATTCAGGAATCTCTCAATAGCTGGAGGTTTTATTTTTATTTTGATTGCACCCTTTTAGCATCATGGTTTGTTTTCTCTTATAAATGAATAAAACATAGTTCCCGAGCTACTGGTAATTTCCTGAATGAAATGCTAGAACATGCTAAGATGAATCGAACAATATTTTTCCACTATGTAGTGTTATACTTCCATGTTAAATACAACCGTCAATTTAAAAAAAAAACTAATATTTATCTAAACATATCGTATCATTTACTATGTTAACAACTAATGTCTCACAATCAAAATGTCTTGTGTGCTATCTTCCAACTGTTTCGATTCGAGTGCCCCAGCATATGAAAGTTATGAAAATGATACACGTGTCTGGCGTACACAATTGCATACCTGGTATTAATAACGAGTTTTACAAACACTTGATCGATGACACTGCTGTTGGTGTTTCATCAGATAGGGTATCAAAATCCAAGAAGTCTATAACCTTGCTGTTACCAGGAATTTTATGAATACGGCGTTATTGTGTAAATGTAATGTTGAATTAGTCGAAACACATAGATGTTTCTACCCCAAGCATTGTTTGTGTAGCCGTATTTGGCACAACTTGTCGGAATGTATATCATGTAGTGTAGTGCTTTCGAAATTTGTATTTGATTTGGCCTTCCAACTGTGTTGATTTGAGTGCCATTGATGAGACTTATGAACTCGAAAAGACCATCTAGCGTACCAAGTTATAGCCCGGTTATTTTGAATTTTAAGTAATTATTTGTCCTATGCCACTGCTGGTGAATGTTTCGTCTCCGAGAATATCACCAGGCCATCAGTCAGAATTGTGCTTAGGTTGTCTAAGAAGTATTTAGCCAAACATTTTGGAATTTTCAGTCTTCAATGCTTTCGTATCTTATTTGAACTGGTCGAACGTCACTGATGAGTCTTAAGCAGACAAAACGTGCATCTGGGTTACTAAGTAGACCAAGCCTGGCATCATTGACGAGTTTTACAAATATAAGATATTTATCTGCATTCTACTACGCATGTTCTATTTTTCAATGGCAGCCACATATGCATTGCTGGGTATTTTCGGAGATGATAGATCGTTTACTAAAAAGGGTGCACTTGATAGCAAATGTTTATAAAAGACAAATAAGGTATACAACGATTAATTACCAGTTGAGCAAAACTATCGTAATCATATATTGATGATTTAAATGTTGTTTTTTTTCAATCTATGGCATAAAATCAAACAGACCTAGAACAATCGTCATTATACAATTGTACGTGCTTGCCTGTGCATTTATATCTATATTTATATTCACATCAGGTCATATGACCTACAGAATACCTTGGAGGAGGAGGTGCAAAACTTAACCAAGATTAATTTTAAAGTTAAATTTCTTTTCAGCTACAACTTAATTATTTTTAAGAATTAAACTATACTAGAACACACCCGCGAAATCGCGGGTATTTAGAGCGTGGTTGAAAGTATGTAAACTGTTTTTTGTAAAATATTTCATGACAGGAGAATTTCAGGAAAGGTATCAAATATCATAGATACTTGGGAACAGGACAATTTTTTAGCCCTCCCCTTTTTCAAAACCCGTTATTTTTTTTGTTTTCTATTAATTTCATTTATTTTCGCGTTTTTCTGTATACTATATGAAAGACATATACTATAATCTCTATATAATATATGACCGCCGTTGATGGTAAACTTGGAATTGATAGTAAATAGCAAATACACTTTATTTATAGTAAATGGATGTTCATAGTATACAGAAAACTGAAAATAATTGTCCTGTCCCCAAGTACCCATGACTATGAAAATTATGTGTAATATCGAGACAGTCTTATACGGAAATCTTGTCTATGACTTAAAAGTCCGTCTGATTACGGAAACAATATCCGGACGCCTTTATTTTCGTTTTCCTGCCAAAATAACCCAAACGGAATAATCGTAAGCGAGGATGACAAATGCGACTATGCATGGTACCTATAGGACACAAAGGCACGATGATTAATTTATTGTGGAAGGAAGAGAAGCGACACACAAAATGAGGTCTTCTCATATAATAGTATAGATAATTGGAAACTCATAACTTACCCACACCTTCCTGCACACCCTATATAAAAGGACGTACATTAAGATTCAAACTAACATTGGATACCAGGTGATAACAGTGTAACGTTCAAGGTTGTTTATATTAAATTTAGAATACACGTACAAATGATTCAATAGAAAATAATAGCATGAATTCCAGTAAAGTATTGAACATTTTCGGAATGCTCATTAGTGAAATTGAGACAAAAGGGTAGGAAATATTTAGCAATAAATAAACGAAAAATATTTCAAATTATCATTAACTGATCAATCGGAAGATAATTCTTCCATTTAATGCGAAATACATACTTTTGACTGATATTATCTATTTTATCTATAAATTTAAAGTACATCCTAATGTATTTTATTCTTAAGGATAATCTTTTTTTTTCGTTTAAGGCGTTTTGTGAACGTGACTTTTCCAACGAATATTTCACTACGTAAATACTTAGTTTAATATGATTTATGTTTACCAACTGAGTAAACAAGGTGGTTTCCGTACCTTAAGCGTTTACCAAGGAGATTCTTAACTTCAGTACTTGAATGCATACGGGTCTAGAATAGTCGTCTGTAGATGTAATACCACGATTGATTTTCCCTAATAATGTTTTGTTAAATTGTTTACTTTTTAAAAAAGTTTCAAATAAAGAAATACATGGCAAGCGTAAATTTTAATCCTGTCCAGTACTACAGACAGAATTTAACATAATTATCATCACTGAAAGTTAACAATTAAATTTTCACCCTTTTAGCTTTAGTAACCATGTAACCTCATGTTTTCAAAATATTCTATAGAAACGCCAAATAAAAAATTATGATGCTTTAAAACACCCAAGATATATGTTGTTGACTAAGAATTTTTTATCTCAATTTAATGTAGGATTAATTTAGTACAACTGTCAAATTCCAGGGATATTTTTTCGACCCTTTTCGTATGCAACTGGATGTGCTTACTATGATTTGGTGGTATTACACCTGTATATGGGGCAATGTGCCCACTTCTTCATTGTCATATTTTGTTACTCTTTTAGTCTTGATCCATGTGGCGGGTGTTGTACTCATTGTAGCAGATGTTTCTGTTATGATATTTGTTGAATAACCTGTTATGTCTTATCGTTTGTAGTCAAAATAATTATAAAATTGCCTTTCCATACCATCATTGTCATGAAAATTGTTTGGACGAATATTGTGAAAATAGTTCGAGATTGCATGTAAAATACGTAAAATACGTAATATCGTCATTATATTTGATATCCTGTGGTGTTTGTCATTGATGGATTGTGTTCGTTGTTGTTCTGAGGTTTGCATGTGGTGTCGACTATTATATTATTTGTTTGTGCGTTTCTCTGTTATAAATGTTTTGCGTGTGTTTGTGCTGTATGTCTGTCACGTAGTCTTTTAACGATTTCTTTTAACATTGCCATAATGTGGGAGGTTTGGCATGCCATTAAACCAGGTTCAACCCACCATTTTTCTTAAAATGTCTTGTACCAAGTCAGGAATATGGCAGTTGTTATGAAATAGTTCGTTTCTATGTGTTTTACTTGGCATTTGTTTTGTTGCACTTCGGTGTTCCTGTTGTTCCTTTGTTTTCCTCTTATAGTTTGTGCGCTAAGGCAGCGTATAGCAAACATCAATCAATCAATCAATCAATCAATCCTCTTATGGTTGATCTGTTTTCCACTTTTCCACAGTTTTTGTTTGTAACCTGGATTTGTTTTCTCTCAATCGATTTATGACTTTTGAAACTGGTATACTACAGCTGCCTTTATTTACCCTGTTGTCGCATCCGGTCTCGATCATTTAAAATTTATGCGATTCCATTGTTTGAATTTTTTTTTTTTTTTAAATATTCACAATGCGTCTTTAAGTTTTCAATTCTTATCAAGATGAACTATAGGAGAGTGAATCGTTCTCATTTAATTGAATCAGCTTCGGTGGTTGCTACCCGTAGCGTATTAACTAGGTGGGCTAGTACCGAACACAGTAGGGTTTGTATCAACAGCGAATTGGTCATGTCAAGAAAACAGTGTATACCAAATGATTCTTACATATAGTCAACGGACGCAACTAGCAGTTTAATTTTGCATAGCTGTACAAATATTTTAAGAAATATTGGTTTGTTGCGAACCATTAAAAGCAATCTTTTCATTTCACTATGAACTAGAAATTCATATGAAATAATACTTATATGTTTGCATTGCATGATGTCTTGTTTGTTTCTCAGACTCTTAAACACATCTTTATGCTACATCCGTGTGTTCTGATATATATTTTGGTCAGGAAACATAATTTTCTGAAACTGCGATTACTATTAGATCTGCACGTCTTTTTCTAGTTAATTGGTTTTTTTTGTGTTGTGTGTCGTTCTGAAGAGACTAGTCCTTTTCAGTTGATATTAACAGTAAGTTCTTATGTTATGCTGTTGCAATGTGCAAGATAAGGGAAGGGGTTTGGGGCACGCAAAATAATTCCAACTGAACACAGTCTGTATGTGCCTGTCCAAATTCAGGATACTGTGATCAGAGGTTGTCGTTTGTCATTTTGTTATTCTTGCGTTATTTTTAAATAAAGCAGGTTATTATCTCGAAACCTTTTATAGTTTACTAAACAATATGGGTTTTCTGTTTGTTGAAATCCATACACTGACCAAGCTATATAGAGAACAATCACGTCATTTGGTATTTGGCGAATAGTTGTCTCATTCGCAATAATACCGCATTTATTATTTTTATGTTCTTAAACCAACCTTGTTTAAAAAAAAAATAGATCACAAATATATGAGTCAAAGTTTAGTAAATACACGTTTTAATAACGTATTTCTATGCTTTCAAAAGAATGTTGAAATCTAACATCTTTGACAAACAAAAGTGTAAACATCCCTGGTTTTCAAATAATTAGGTTTAAGCATTCTTAATGAAGGTTCAGAAAGCGCGTCGGACTCACGAAATGTTTGGAGTCTTATTTTCGTTTTAAGAAATCAGGTCATTTTCCAAAGTTCTTTCAACCAGCTGCTTTCAACAATTAAAAATGACTGAATGTTTATAACACTATCGGATTTGACAAACGTCAGTAAGACCAGTCTTCAAAGTAGGAAAAGATATAAAGGATGATGAAAACAATAAGTCAAATAATAAAAGGTAACACCACCGCTAAAGAAGATATCCACGAATAGATACAAAAACAGAATACAAACAACATCACAAATTACAAATTTTGAGTAACGCAAACCCGAGCCAAAATAGGGTTGAACTAATGTTCTCTGGAGGAGTAAACAGTTTATTTTTCAATAATGACCCCTGTTTTGTCATTCATTATAAGTAAAAGTTGAGTGATAATTATAAAGTGATGTCACAATAAAGAAATGAATTATGTTTGTGATCGGCTATGACAGAGACAAAATATAATGTATAGTAAACCGTCCATTGCGCGGTATAGCAATCGTTCATAAAAACAAAATATATATTGAACCGTACAAAATTTTTGATCTGGTTGAATGCTCTCCGACATACAATTTATTTTTGTATTGCTACACTGTAATTACATTTTAACGGCTAACGTCTTCTATCGATGTTTTAATAATATACAACTGACTTATAACTAATTACACCTTTATTGTAATATATTATGCGTGTAACTCTCCTGACAGTTATGTTTTCATAATTGCATTTGGACAATTGTTATAATTTTCTCTTAACAATATGGTTTACGTTATTTTGACAATGGTAATGCACGATCCGTACACATCGACGAATATACTACCCTGCACTGACTGAATCGATACCTCATCATCCATCTGTAAGACTACAGCAGCTACAGCAGTTCCAGATTCATGATTGGTAGTACTGGATATATATGTCTTAGAGACTAGATGTCCATTCATATAAATACCAAATCTTTGACCACCAGAGTGTGATAGAATTGTCACGGAAATCTGATAAAATCCTACAGCTTCGCATGTAAATTTTCCGGTTGATTTAAAAGTTGATAAATTGCTAATTCCAATGTCGAATAACACATCAGGAATTTTATAAAGCTACCACCAGGGTAGGTATGACTGGACACGGCACATGAGGTAAGTCCAACTGAAACAAAAAAAAATCAACATAAGACTCAAGACATTATGTTTTTCATCTATATTGCAAATCAGGCATTTTGCTATATAACTTGAATGCCCTAAAATAAAGTCAGTTGGTACGTTTTACCAAGAAATTTAATAACACTTCATGTGTTACCGAATCTAACCCTTTAAAACATTTAGAAATTCGGAAATTTTGCTTTATAACCTGAGTGCTAAAACAATTGTATTGATTGACTAATGTTTGGTTAAAGTCAAATGATACAATGTCATACATATTTATTTAGGAAGAAAACAAGTTAGACAAAAGTAGAATATAAGTAGGTAGTGCAAAGAGGGTACACTGTGAAAAGGGAGAAAATTTCGACTGGCTTCCGAAAATGAGGATATGTTAGATATAGGCAGAAGGGATGCATTGCAATCATTCCCATACACACATTTGGAAGGTTGTGTAACATACAGAAAGTGTGGCATACTTTCTACACCAAGAATCGGATTTTACGTCACCATTTCGACCGGAATATGCTGTGTTATTTTAACATATCACAAAACTGAAACATTTCATTATTGAGCTCAATTATAAAGAAATCAAGGATGGATTTTTATGGGTAGCTAAAGAAAAGATACAGTACCGTTTTAGTTGGTAAATTTAAATAGAATATATAACCAGTAAACAAAACCAAAGCTTTAAGCAATTAAAGTAGCATTTCATCTATTGTCATAAAATTCACAATATCCAATAAAATTTGTAGATTTTGGCCATCTAAGTTTTTTAAATCAATTTTGTTTCAAATAAAATTGTATACTAGACACTCTCTGTGATTAATGTAAGATAACTCTCAGTTAATTTTTCAACATTTAATCACTATGAGGAGATAATCAAAACTGGCTTATCATATACAGTCTATTTTCAAAAAGTTCAAATACTTAATGTAGGTTTTATTCATAATTGCTTACTTAAACATTTGACATTAATTTGAAGTTTCAGGAAGAGAGTTGTGGTTGGGGTGTTTTGTATATCACGGTGTTTGTGTGCGTGTGTATAGGGAGACAAATGTAAACAATGGACACACTTTTTATTAGCTACAAAACTACGAAACTACAGCATTATGAATAAACATTCGCAAGATTAGTTTATGACAGATGGTCTATCCGTAAGTTTTGAGCAGGCCGCCTAGTCAGACAAATTAAAATTATCTGATGGGTGTGTTTAACGACCTTAACTGGCTATAAAGCCCGTAAATGGTTGGCTCGGTGCCCTTAAGCATTATGCGATCTTGAAATATTGTTGTCATAAAGTTTGTCAAGAATAAGGCAGCGATTTTGGTTTTACTTGTGTTGTTTTGGTTTCTTTACTGTTACTGATTTATTTACTGCTCTTCACAATGCATATTTTCAGGGCCGAGTTTTAAAAAGCATACTATTATATATGAGCCAGTCCATGCGAAAAGGTACAAAAGTCCTTTTGATAAACTTTACAGGACACGTTGTTAAAGTTCATTAAAATATTTTTAAAAACGATTTTATCCGAAAAAATTTATTAATGAAGCATTCATAAAATTGTCAATTCTGTCCCGAATTTGTCAGTTAAAACGGCAAAAGACGACGTAGAAAATCTGAAGTTTTGTACTTAAGCAAGTGTTACCCTTAACAATGCTATACTGAGCAGAAATTAAACCATTTACGACAATATAGAGAGAAAAGGTCAACAATTTTATCATCTCTACCTATGCCTAAAGAAAGGAAGACAACAGTTAAACGTAAGGAAAATGCAAAAATTATGTCATCTTGTGTTTTGAAATTGAAATTTAAGTTAAGTTAAGTTATTTAATATTATATAAATCAACCGTCCTTGCACGGGATTCGAACCGTTGCCCCCTTTAATTGCATTGATTTCTGCATTGTAAGCGAGAGCCTTATCCCCACTGCTACCGGAGTGAACATCATCAAATGGCAAGTTAAGACATTTAAACTATACATAAAAATGAATAAAAATATGAAATAATTGAGCAAAATCTTGGAAAAAAACAAGGGGATGTCAGCATTGAAACGTGTGTATAGATTACAGCTTAAGAATATGAGGAAAAGTAACGGTGTTTTATAGATCACAAGTCTGCTACCTATAATTATGCACACTTTTAGAATTTCGTTATTTTTTCGTTTTTGTACCTTTTTGCATGGACTGGCTCATATGTATTAAATCTAATTAACATTTTCTACATTCGTAATTGTTTTTTCATAAATTCATTAGTTTTCAAATACAGTGTGCTTGGCCTGAAATATGTTTATATGATAATGTACAAATAGATAACGTTTATGAAAAATCTGCGTATTTTTATTCTTTCTCCAACACTGTGATGTCGAACTTTAAAAACTTTCTTAGTATCATAGCACAGTAGTTGTGACTTGTCAAAATTCTTTATATATAGCAAGTGGCAGGACAATTGCATATATACTGTCTTTACAGGATGTTTCCTAGAAGGCTAACATTTATCTAGAATAACATGAATACATCAGTGGGATTAACATATAACAAAGAAAAGTAGAGACATGGATAATAATAGAGCACACTCTTCATTGATACTAACAAACATACAGGGACGTTTTAGGTGAGCTGGAAAACTATTTGCAGACTGCCTTTTGCTGTTACTAAAAATAGTAAATTACAGTGGTTGCAATACAGGATTAACCATTGCATTATTGCAACAAATCAGTATCTAGTTAAAATAAAACTTATTGATGATCCTTTATGTACATTTTGTAAAACAGAAAATGAGTCTATAGAACATCTCTTTTGGAATTGCATTACTGTACAAAATTTTCTACAGGATATTGATAACTGGTTCCTTTCCGGTGGAATAAGTCTCCCTATGAATAGATTAAACTTTCTGTTTGGAGACTTTTAAAGATATTCCCAACAACCCATACAACATGATTTTTCTTTATATTAAACAATATATGTGTAATTTTAGATGCTTTAAAAGAATCTCTCATTGCAAGCAATTAAACTAAAGCTGAAAGATATGTATAAATTAGAGAGTATGATATCTGTAAAAATAAAAAAATAACTGAATTTGACAATGCATGGAAAGTTTTGAAAACCTGTTATTTAATACATGCTGACTATTTTGTTATTTTACTTATGACTATTAACCAATTACCTATTTTAGAGAATATATTAGTGTCATGCTATGTTCTTCATCTGTGTTGCTGGCTGTTACGAAAGAAATATATATAGTTAGTATTTCAAATATTATTCATCATGAATATGTTACATTTAAAATTCTAAAAAATATAGATAGGGATGTAACTGGATAATTCCTTTTTTCTTTTTTTTTCTTCTTTTTTCTTCTTCTTTATTTTCCACTCCTATACTATCTGTTAATTATTATTTTTATTTATTTATTTATTTATTTGCATACATTTTGAACTTTTCTTTTGATCTGTTCTGTAGAAAATGTCAAATATTTCCAATTATAATGTATTTATAATAATGACATTGTATATATCTTACATGTATTATATTGTATAAATTACATGTATATGCTTTAATTGTTGTAAATAAAACATTAAAAATAAAAAAAAATAAATAAAACAAACATACAGTGACGTATACAAGAGCAACCAAGACTTAACTTTTGTCAATCCCAAGTACTCTGATCAGTGCATACATAACAAATATTAAACTTAATGTATGGACACGAAATTAGTTAATTGATTAAGAAATGTAGCTTTTAAATAAACTATAGAAAATTTAAAGAACAGAATTTTTAAGAGTGAAAATATGTTAAAAATGTTGCGGACATTTTGTGATACGGAACTACTGTCTTTTCTTGAAATATGGATTAAAAGGACTTGTTTGGAACAGGTCAATGAGACAGCAACCCAATATCAAAAAGAATATGTCAAGCATAATATCCTAGATTCCATTAAAAAATTCTTTTCCGCAAAATCTTTCCTCTAACCAAACCTTCCAGACCAATAAAATAACGTTTTTAGACTATGACATATTTTCATTAAAATGTCATGGTAACATAATAGAATTGACGGAAGGGCACGCACTTCATTTAATGTTCTAAATTTCTGAAGTTCTATTTCTCTACACTGTTATGCAAGAAACATGCCGTCTACAATTTCTAATATGCTGTGGTCTTAAAAATCATCACAGAATAGTTTCATATTCATAACAGAGCGGCAAGAGATAAGCGAAGAAATAACTTGACTGTTGATTTAGTATCACTAAGAGGGTGGCCATACATTTCATGTACGCCAATTCAAATCATTTGTAAAAAATACAAAGATTAATAAAGCAATTGTGTTTAATAGGTTATAATAAGCATACTAAAATAATCCATTTTGCAGATTTCAAGGTAATCAGACTACATTTAAAATAACTTGAAATATGGTATTATATGCACATGGATTTGGCTAAAACGAAACTGAATATATTTTCATTTCATCATTATAAATTTTAATCATGTTTATTATTGATTTAAAGACTGAAATCTTATAAACCTTCATTTAAGCACTTGAAATGGCATTTTATTTGAAAAAAAGCACAGGTGTACAGAAAACTCTTATTTTTCTTTTAATGACCTAAATATTGTCACAAAAATACGTTTAGAAAGCTTATATAATTGGCCAAAATGCTACCTAAAAGCTATCGTCTTGAAAATGACATGTGTTGCGATTCAAAATTAGTTTAAGTCAGTCAATAAAAGGTTGAGATACATGATATTATTATACTCTTCTATAAACTGATACCAAATTCTGAAGAAAGAAAATATACGTGTAATTAAATAGATATTAATGAGATGTAATCAAATTTTGTAAGCATACAATTAGCTATCATCTCATCGGTTTTCAGCCAAGGCTCTGTTATGAATACGTAAAGAGGCACGTATTACCTCCAAAGTTAGCGTGCCGTGTTGTATTTCAAATGCACACTACAACAACTTCTACTCATCAAGATCGTAATAGAAAAAATCAGTTTGATAACACATAGTTCTACATAGTTTTGTCATTATCCTTTGAATTTTAAAAGACAAATATTTGTGGAAATCTCCTGATGATTTTCATAATTTTAAAAAAAACATACTAGAAATAGGGCTTTGATTTTCATTAAAAATGAGATAAAATTGAGAATGGCAACGGATGACAATTACGAAGGACCTAATTTACTTCCACTATTTCAAGTTAAACAGTTTCATTTTGTCTTTACGATTCTGTACCAAACTCATCAACAACTAATCGCAATTACGTTATTCTATGCTCAATTCAGATTTAATAATTCACCCATATAAGTTTTGTTTTACGTTTTTCTTTCTGCTGTATCTATTGTAATCGAATAAATCTGAGTTCATACGATGAACACGTAATATCTTTTAAGGTTTATGTAAGTAATTTTGGTAACGATTTTTCGCTCAAATTATTTTTAAACTATATAAAATAAAACCAATATCAACTTAAATGTTGGTACTACTACTACGGGGGTATTTAATGACATTGACTATCCATAAGGGTCTCGCACGGTCGGTTAAAAACATGTTGGTAATTGTACTATTATGAGATTTATTGTAATAAAGCAAAAATCATACCTTTCTTCTGTTTTAAATCAATTTCTTGCAAAGATTTATTGAAGCGAACTTGGAAGTTTCCAACAATTTTTCAAATGATTCATTCAATCGGGTTTGTTCTTGTTGAAGAGATAACTTCATTGTACTCTCCCTTTTACGTTCAGCTTCACTAAATTCTATTACTTTAGAAGAAAAGGAATCCAACAATGAATTCATCTGTCTTTTGTAAAACTCAGTTTCATTTTCAGACTGCAGTTTGAAATGGTCAACGGTTTCAAGGAAAGAATCATTAAACCGCGTTTGGTCCTGTAGATGTGCATTTCGCATTGATTCAACAAATGTTTCTGTTTGTTTCTTAGCTTCAGTCACTTTATCCAAACTAGACGAAATAGACTCTTCCCATAGCTTTACCTTTTCCGCATAAACTTCCATTTTATGTTCCAAGCGAACAACCTTTTCCAGGACCTTTTCTTCGAAATGAAATTTTGAACATGTTGATAATGATTCAGACTCGGAACCAATGGATCTGGCTGACATCGCCACTAAGGATATGGTTAGGCAAATAAATTGAAAGACAAACATGCTTGTGCCTCCTTTGTTTTACAATAAATGCAAATGTAAAGTATATTTGAAGCTGTAAATATTTATACTTTTATTCCAATTAATCTTTATCATGTTAGTGATGTCTGGATATTTGAAAAAGAAAAATTAGTCTGCAGGTGAAGTTTCTTCTAAATTAATAAGTGTCAGTTGTTTTGATATCATACAGCTGTAAACAAAGCTACCACAACGAAAGAGGATAAGAAGATTTTATATATGAAAAGTAGGGTGAAATTTTCTACCTAAGTGGAATTTACCATATCTTTTCACCTCTTGTATTAATTTAAACCTTTATTTAGCGATTAGCTATATTATTTACAGCTACACTTAGTATCACCACAGAGGTTGTATTCTTTACCATTCGTTTATGTTATAAGCTTATAAGCCTCAGCATAGCGTCCGTTTATTTACATTTTAAAATTCTTCTTTCACCCAACCATAAACCCAAAATAAATTGGAACACAGTCATCCTTGTGATTTCTGTACTTTCTATTTTTTGGTCATATTTAAGATCGAACAAATGCGTCTTAAATGATACTGAAGATTTACTAATACATTTATGAAATGTTTAGAAAGATCTTCCCATAAACAAAAGGTTGATAGCGGTAATACAGAGGATATATGGCAAAAGGCAGAATCAAATGTAATTCAGATAAATAATTAATCGCAAAATTTGTATTTTTGATTTGTTAAGTAGTATCTCAAGTGGATAAAGTTGCGTTGTTCTTTTGTCTCAATGCCACTACGGTGCGAAATCTATTTGTTAGGTTTTCTTGTCAGACTTCAAAATTAAGCCTTGCAACAGTCCACCAACACATCGACCCCTCGTATAGGTGTTGCATATGGATTATATATTTCCCAACTGATACGATATTCAAGAGCTTGTATTTCATATCATGATATCTTTGATAGATGGTTGCTGCTTATAAGGAAGCTATTAAACTATGAGTTCCACCTAGTGAAGATAAAGTCATGCCTTCGAACATTTTACGGACGCCACCAGGAGTTAGTTGACCGTTATGGAATATCTGTTTCACATATATGTTCCAATTGTCGAAACCACAATCCCGTCCTCTTTATCTCGAAAATAACCTACCGAATTAGACTCATAACTGAGTGTGTACTTACAAGAGCCATTGCATTGTCAGTTCGTTTTTGGTTTATAAGTTTGACTATCCCTTTAGTATCTCCCACCTCTCTTTTCATTAATAAAATTGTGTTCGTGTCATGCACGTATATGTTTAATTATTTTATTAAGTATGGTTGGTTTATGTCGGATATTACTGTCTTTACGCCTATATTTAGATTACCATAAAACATGGAAAAATAAATATGAGACATTTTATATTAAACTGCTTCTAAATGTCATAATTGTTCTGTCATCATTGTTATGTAATGCAGCGTTTACGGCATACATAACTAATTTAACTGTATGCACACATTTATTTAGAGTTTAGTATATGTTAAAAATGATAACCCTTATTTCAATTATTAAGTACGAGTGTTAGCGAGTACTTCTCATAAAGAAATGAATGATAATCTCTCACAAACTTGAAATATTGTAAACTGCTCAATGTTCAAATGACGTCTTGATTGGTTTTAATCAAGAATTTTGGTTTCATGATACGTGCACTATTTAAAATAAAAATATGATTTTCTTTTGTAGGCATTTCACCTATAGAATAGTCTTAATGTTGTTAGACATCTCTTATGATTTGAGAAATGTTAAAAATTATAATTTGGAAAATGTTAATGAATTGTCTTTTGTTTTTTTTTACATTAGAGGAGATAACAGTATGATGCAATCGTAGGAATAAGATAAGTTTCCTAATTGCGAGTACAAGTGTAAATCTTTACATTTTAAATCAATAAATTTAAAGATTTGAGTAGCAACTATATTTTGTTTCACTGAAAAGTCAATGTCCTCTTTGCATCCAATAATATGTGAATTAATTAACAAACATTTAAATGTTTAAATAAAATCGCCTTCTATGTTAAATTCAAAAGTTAAGTTAACTTAATGTTTTAATTGTATATTAATAACTGAAATCGCTCCTCTTACCCACTTCAGCTGCAGTAATCTAAGTTTTGATAAGCGTATTAAGCTAAAGATGTAGGCGACTATATATAATTTATCAGACGTTCCTAGGTTGTATTTCTCTAATAATGTTTCATTTTTATCATTGATGTTCACAATGATTTAAGCGTTACAAATTTTATTGCGCCAGTAACATCCAAAGTATTTTAATTTTTGCTTGTTTGTTTCAAATTCAAATTCTAATAAGTCTAAATCAAATTCAATCCTGTCAAGCAGATCAATGTGCTTCGGGCAGTTGTCATTAATTTATTGAAATAAGTTGCTTTGAACTGTAAGTAAACAATATGATAATCCCTTATACTAAGAACACATTTTAATTCATTCTTCAAAATTTAGGAACATCAAATCTTACAGTTTAATTGATCGAGATCACTTTGCTATATTCTAAATATTTATAGGTGTTGACAATCATTCCTCTTTAAAATGATATCTTGGTCAGCCGTGTCTATTGCCTGATTGTTTGGTAAAAACTAACATAACCTTATAAATATTAAATTTGTGTATATATTAGAGCAAGCGTATAATCTTAAGGATACACTGCCTCAATGCAGATGATACAGTGCGGTACTATATCCTTACGATGGCCTTTTGATAAATATTCATATTACAATTAGATTTGAAATTTAAAATACAAATAAAAATAATGAAACAATATTCTAAAAGTTAAATATTTGAATTAAAATGTAAATATGTATTAAAATGTATTCTTTTGAGGAGTTGATATTTAGGTAATTATGGTAGCAAGTTATTATATAAAACAGTTTAACGTTATTACACCGTCTTCAAACCACACACTCCTGATACTTAATGATCCTGTCTGAATGATCGTTAATGTAGCATACAGATTACCAAGTGTACTTTAGACGCATTTTAAAATCAATTATCTAATACAAGAATTTTTCAAAACATATTTTTTCCAAAACACCTGGCTTAACATTTCAGTTAACAGTTTTCGTGTTAATTAAAGTTAAGCATTAATCTAGTTGGATGTCTGGCAGAAGAAAAATGTTTGAGTCAGTAAGGTTCAAATAGAAATAAAATGCTTTAATCAACCTTGACTATTACATAGTATGCTTCAGGTATACATCAACTGACAGTTATTATGGAGAGTATGCAAAATGCTTAAACCATCTTACCTTGATTTGTACAAAAGTAAGAAATACGTATAAACAAAACACCAATTTATTAATTAAGAATTAAAACAGAAAAAGTTTTTTATTCTCAACATGGCGTCTTCCGTCAAATCAACGCTATTAGCGAACTAGCTATAAAACCAGGTTTAATTCACCATTTTCGTCGGAATATGCCCGTACCAAGTCAGTAATATGACAATTGTTTTCAATTCGTTCCGTTGGTTGATAAAGTCGATTTTCCAGTTTTAATGGACTTCACCCTTTTAAATTAACCTTAAAGCTCAGAATTTTGTTATTACCGTTTTAGTTAATCAAATATGACATGTTTGCAAGTGGTATTTTAAAGAAAACACCAATTTAGAAGCTGACAAATTTACGAATCTAAAGACACATGAAAGTTCTATATTTTACCGAATATCTAAAATGAAATTTAATTGAGTAATTGTATTTACTTATTATTATTATAACTTTTACTATTATTACTAGGCCAAAATGCCACACATGTGTCACGCATGTACCTTGAAACGCATGTGTTACAGGTGTATCACATGCGTGACACGCATGTTTCCTGCCACGCATGAAAAACATGCGTGGCACAAATGCGTTCACGTGCGTGGCCACGCATGTGAATCGCACGTGTCTGAAAATACGCATGTGTTTGAAAACACATGTGACACATGCGATATACGCATGTGAAACGCATGGATTTGAAAACACATGTGACACATGCGTTATTAGCATTTGTCCCATATATGTAATTTTACATTATTGTAAGCGTGAAATTTTTCATATGAATATCTTTGTGAAAACACACACGCATGTGAATCGCATGTGTCTATAAAAACGCATGTGTCACGCATGTGTTTGAAAATACATGTGACACATGCGATACACATATGTGCAACGCATGTATTTGAAAACACATATGAACATGTTATTTGAATATGTCCCATGTGTGTAAGCTTACTTATTATGAGAAGTGTGAAAATATTCATGTGAACTTCATGATTTATCTCCCTTTAAGGTGGATTAGATGCAATTACAGAAAAAAAGTTGGTTTTAACTTATACATTCTATTCCTGTTTATATAATATACTGTGGTAGAGTGGAGTTTTTACATTTTGTTATAAAAACATTATATTACCTAGAACTTTTTTGGACAGATTCATTGATTAATCAATAAGATTTTTATTCTATTGAGTTTAGATATATTTCTTCCACACATACTTTGCCTTTTTATTTCTTGTAATATTATAATGTGAGAAGTCAATCCAAATGATAAAAAGCTTGATCTATTGCCATAATAAATCCTTGGAGTTTCCATAATTTCAAAGAAAATGTATATTCCATACAAATTACTTCTTAACATGAGTTATCTCCCTTGATTTATGTTAAAAGAACTGTTCCTTTTCCCCAAACTAATAAGACAGGTAATATCATAAGCTTTGAACACCACATATGTTAAAACAGTAGAACATACAAATAATTAAACTCCAAGTCAGGAAGCAGAATACCCCTTCTCTTTTGATCATCAATCCCCCCCCTTTCCACAAGAAAAAGGAAATAAAGAAAATATAGTGTTCAATGTGTCAACTTCATAGCAATAATGTATTTCCTACACATTTATCAGTGGCAGATTAAAAACATTATCAAATTTTGAAAAGGTTAATGTACAACTTTGATAAGTTTTGAATTCCTTAATAATTATTGCAACTCAGAAATACAACTTCAGATGAGTGAGTGACAAAATTTATCATTTTTTCCCTGCTACGGGTGCCTGATGAAAAAAAATATTTCCCCTGCTGAGATAGGATGAAAATTTCATCAACATCAGTCAGGCATTTGCATCATTTATGATCTGAATCTCAAGCTCACCTAAAATTCAAATGAATTAATTTTCCTAGAATGATGCTTGGGTGACTTTTGCTAATTTACCCTTGACGTGTAGCTTACATCTCTAGTTTATTAAATATACAGGATGAATTAACTTCCTAGCAATCCTAATACAAAATGTATATGACGGGATATATCAATGTTGTGAAATGAATAAATTACATATGAATCCAGGATTTTGAAAAACGGGGGTCCAGCAAGCCAAAGTTTGGAGTGATACTTGTAAAAAGTCTATGCCTTTTTTATATATGTAGCTCCATAAGTGGAGACCTGGCCCTGTACCCCTCCCCCGTAAATCTGTAGTCTGATATACATGTAGTGATGTACAGTAGTCTAATATTCCCAGATTATGAGTCAAGATGTTATGTATATCATTGATAATTCTTCATTGACAGTTTTCAATTAAAACTTACACTAGTTTATTGGGTTATTTGATAAAAAAACCACTGCTGTCCTCCACACAATGATTTTTTTCTTTTTAATTTATAGAATACATGGAGGTGCTCCTACTTTCGGGAGGCTTAACTGCTTAAACACAAATGAAGAGGTTTTTATTTATTTTTTTGTCATTTGTGTAAAAATGCCTTACCAGGCACAGACTTTAAACAGTAAATAGCATTTCAAAATAGTTGTATTGATTCAGTTTACTGTTTAACATTTAAAAGTCGATCTATTTCACGGGATATCATTAATCATAAGGTACTTTGGGCAAAAAGTCTTCGTGCCGCTATCCGTGAATCTTCTGTCCGGAATCGGTTTTATTTTAAAACGGATGTTATGCGCAGACGACAAGGAACGACAAACCAAGGACGCTAAAAGATTGACAAAAATATTTCATCTGTGGATTGACCGGACAATCAAAGCAATGATCGAAGGAAAATAAATGAAATAAAACAGGTACAAAATGAGCATTATTTACAAGATCATTCATCAACTTATGAACTCAACGCAACTGGAGATTTGGGTAAAAATGTTTGAAGTTTCATCATGTAAATCTTCGATGGGTATTTTTGCCGGCAGAAGGTGTCAAAATAATCTATGTAGTAAGCGGGATAAAATCTTTACCCCGCAAGGAACTAAATGTCTGTATACTTCAGTTGACCTGGACCCCTGTTCATAATTGGGGTATTATTATATAACAAACAAGTATTTCCCATTTTGTAATGATTTTGACAATGGATCCCAAATTGTGAAAGGCATTGTTATTTAATTAGTACCAAATTAAAGGACATTTTATCAGTAAAAAAGAAGGTTTTATTAGTAAAAACCAGTGAGGAAGGTAAAGTTCAATTACCATGAATCACATGATTACTGTAAATGTTAAAGATCAATATAATATTTGCTTCTCTGAAACAAATTGATAATTTGTGTTGTTAGTGGTGAAGCAGTACAAAAATTTAGAACAAACCCTAAGCATCAGTCAAAAAGGACTTGACTGGTCAGAGTACAACTCAGACTGCCCATGAAAACTGACAAAATGACATCTATTGAAGAGTACTAATAGTTACTGAAAACTAGTCAAAAGCTTGTCACATTGATGCTTGTACATGTACACATATTACATGTATGTTTAAGGATTTTCATCATCAAATAAGCTTAATTGCATTATTGTGCTAAAGTAAGTTGTGTGACAAGTTTATTTCACCTCAACCAATTACCCTAGATTTGCCTTTGTTATTATTACACTGTAATATGCTCCTTGAAAATATCTAGGGATTACATGTAATTCTTTTGGTTTTCGATTTGTATATATATATATATACTGAGTGATGTTGAAGAGACACACGTGTATGCCCCGTCGCTAGGCGAATGGGACATTAGGTGTTACCCTTGACTATCCTTCCGTCCTTCCGTTCATCCAATTTTTCATTTCCGTACTCTAACTTAAGTTTGCCTCATCCAAATTTAATGAAACTTATACACAATCAAAGGACAATGTTTAGTCTTCATTCGACTCTAATCTAAACAAATAGATGAAAAGAAAACCACAAAAAATACAAGTTTTAATACGAATGTGATTGTTTTGAAACGCAATATATGCAGAGCTTCCGGGGGCTTTGCCCTTGACATTATGGGGCCTTGGCCGGCCTCCAGACCCCTCGCCCTTTAGTTTATGATTCCATTTCATTAAGAAGGTAGCTACACCCTGTACAATAGTAGAGGCATTATGTTTTCGGTCTGGGCGTCCGTCTGTCCAATATCAGATTGAAATTTTGGTTTAAGTTAGATCCAGGTCACGCCAACATGAAACTTGGTACATATACATTTACGCATATTCATTATGAAGTGGACTGTTTAATAAAAGTGCCAAAAATACTGTTTTGATCCAGATTTCACTGTTTACTGAACTTGGAAATGTCATTATAGTGTGAGTTGTTCATGGTGTTCCAATGGACACATTTTTGAATCCCCTGTCACTTTCTTACTTGGTCAGTTTCTTGTCCTCAGTCATATTTTCTTGGTCCTATTTTACTGTCAGTTTAATTTTGCATTTTTTAAGGTAGTAATGGCACGTTGACTTTTTTTGGAGTCATATATCACTTTAACACCATGTTAAGTCAACTCCTCTGTGACAGATCATTTTGGACAGAAAGGTCTCATCAAATACACTATTGACATGTAGAGGTCCTCTTGTGCTTAAAATCTCTCATGGAGAGTTTGAAAAGTTGGCAGGTATGCATTTTTAGTCAACCAGTTTTATGGGATTTTTTCAATTATTGTACTACCATGACACCATGTTAGGCCTATTGTAATAAAAAGCATGAAATACATTTTCAAATGTAATCTGTATTCCTATTATACAACTCCATACTATACACAGAATTTTATTCCTCATTCACACATTCAGTGGCAGGGGACATTTAACTATAGCATACATGTATCTACATGTACCTAGTTCATATAAATAAGAAGATGTGGTATGAGTGCCAATGAGACAACTATCCATCAAAGTCACAATGTGTAAAAGTAAACAATTATAGGTCAAAGTCAGCATGTTAGGAGAAACACAGATTTTTTTGGCATTCATTGTATTATTATATTTACTGAGAAAATTCTGGTGGTTGTACCCAAAAGAAAGAATGCAGTTCCTACCAAAAGCACAGCAGTTCCAGTATAAAGTCAGCATGAAATCATTGTCCTTCACTTTAATATTTGTGGCTCAGTACTTAAAAGGGTAGATTTCACACTTCAACCATTGTCAATGTTGTAAAAGTGAAACACCCATTATGATCTGTATAATGCAGAAAATATTTATTCTTGCTTCAAACTAACATTAATATCCCAAGAAAAACAAGATGCAATTTTTAACAACACATTTATGTCATGAATATAAAAATTAGAAGATCTGGTATGGTTGCCAATGAAACAACTCTCCACAAGAGACCAAATGACACAAATTAACAACTATAGGTCACTGTACGGCCTTCATCAATGAGTAAAACCCATACTGCGTAGTCAGCTATGAAAGGCCCAGAAATGACAAATGTAAAACAATTCAAATGAAAAAACTTACTTTTCTATTGTTATACCTCTCGAGTTACATTTTTGTATCTCAAAATGGTAAATTCAGCTTTATACTTCATAGATTTGGATTTTCATTCTGTGTTAAAAGTGATAAAAATTATAAACACTAATTAAATTTTGAATTTTCAGCATTCGCTCCTCATGATCATGAGATGTCGGTGGAATGGCCGTAACATGCTTCAACTTTACCTGTAATGATTAAACACAGAGGGAACAATACAGTAGCTGGTATGTTACAGTATTAATAAGTACATTTGTTTGTTTAATAGCAAATTTCAATAGAATCAGATATGACATGTATGAGGGTTGAAACTTATAAATATTAGTTTTTTTAATTCATTATAATAGAGCCTTAAGAATCTGTTCAGATGCAACAGCTCTTCTCATAAAAACTTTAAGTGATACACATTTCTGTATAACTTACGATCAATGATCAATTTTAATCGTAAGATTTTTTGTGAAAGAGTTGCTGGACAGTAACAAACATTGGTCAATGTTCAATTTTCGTAATTGGTTTTGTTTCTTTGATACTATTAGCAATAGACTATATTTGGTGTATGGTATGCAATTTAATTATGATAAGTAAAGCAGGCAAAAGGGTGAAGGTTTGGTACCATTAAAACGTTTAAACCCGCTACATTTGTTTGCACCTGTCCTAAGTCAGGAATCTGATGTTCAGTAGTTGTCGTTTGTTGATGTGGTTCATAAGTGTTTCTCGTTTCTCGTTTTATATAGATTAGACCGTTGGTTTTCCCATTTGAATGGTTTTACACTAGTAATTTTGGGGCCCTTTATAGCTTACTGTTCGGTGTGAGCCTAGGCTCCGTGTTGAAGACCGTACTTTGACCTATAATGGTTTGCTTTTATAAATTTTGACTCGGATGGAGAGTTGTCTCATTGGCACTCATACCACATCTTCTTATATCTATATAGTGTGTTAATTTACGTTTTTGATTGAGTTAAGCCTTCCAATTGATATTTTATCGTGTGTTTCTCTATGTTGTGATGTTATACTATTGTTTCAGAAAAAGGGAGAAGGTTTGGTACCATTAAAACGTTTAAACCCACTGCATTTGTTTGCACCTGTCCTAAGTCAGGAATCTGATGTTCAGTAGTTGTCGTTTGTTGATGTGGTTCATAAGTGTTTCTCGTTTCTCGTTTTATATAGATTAGACCGTTGGTTTTCCCGTTTGAATGGTTTTACACTAATAATTTTTGGGCCCTTTATAGCTTACTGTTCGGTGTGAGCCTAGGCTCCGTGTTGAAGACCGTACTTTGACCTATAATGGTTTACATTTATAAATTTTGACTTGGATGGAGAGTTGTCTCATTGGCACTCATACCACATCTTCTTATATCTATATAAGACATTTCAGTGTGTGCACTCATGTTTTTTAGTCAGAAAGGTTGTGGTCAGAAGAAGAATATTTAATAGGTATACTGGTTAATGACTAATAGAAAAACAAAGGATATTGGGTATGCATCCATGACACAAAATCAGTACATGCACAGCAAAAACACACAAAAAGCAAAGGAACAGCGCTTTTATTGCTGTTATTTATCTCAAAGTCACAGTGAGGCCTTCATTAACATGGAGCAAATAAAAAAACTCACCTCACTGTAAGTTTAAGTCCGACCATATAATTATAATTATCACCAGTTTGAGCAGAATTCTTTGCAAAAATAATTGGCATAGACTTTGCAAGATGTAACATCACCAAAGGTGTAAATATCAAGCTATATAGAATATATTTTGGTAATTTAGGTATCAAATGAAAGGTGAAGGACTGGTGATCCTTGTACTTGTAGAACACATTTTGACTGATAATTTTGAATAATACAAAAATGAATTCTAAGATTGAGGGCATATATTGCCTGTTTCTCAGATATGACATACCTGGTTTGGTGTATCCAAAGTTCAGGTAACCAGTATGGTCTGATGTGTAAATAACGGTCTATTGATCCCACCCTCATAAGTGTTTGAATGTTTATAAATTTAGTATGGATAGGAATTGGGGCCAAGAATAGGTGATGTGCGTCTTTTTTAGTGTTTTAGTACACAAGCTGGCCTAAAATTGAGAGAATGATGGCACACATAAGAGAAGTTATCTCATCAAGAATAAATACACCATAACTTTAAAAATACAGAAGAGCATAAATCTCAAGTACGGGAAAACTTTCTTCAGCCTACACACAGCAAGAGAGAAAAACTCTGTTAATATAATAGTAAAACAAAGGACGTGGGAAAAACACACATAAAGCAAAGGAACAGCACTTTTATTGCTGTTTTCATCTCAAAGTCACAGTGAGGGCTTCTCTCTATATATCCGTCAGTCAGCCTTATTGATTCTGTCATACTGAAAACTATTAATTATGGAAAATTGCATTGTTAGTGCTCTCGTGTGTAAAACTGATGCCAGATTTTATGAAACTTATATCAAAGGATTAAATCAGCAATTTCTTGAACTTCTCAAATCAGTGTGGATCAATTATTTAGAATAGCTATGCCCCTTGGAAATATTAATAATATGTAAAATTGCATTGTTTGCCCTCTAAGGTGTACAATTATTGCCAGATTTTTTCAAATTTATACCAAAGGTTATTATTAGCAATGTCTCGGCTATCTTCGAAAATCAGTTCGGATCAAATATTTTGAAACAGTTATCCCCTTGAAAATTATATCGGAAATTGAATTCCATTGCATTTGCTATCAAGCCTTCATTTCTCTAAGATGTCAATAAAACTTTTAAGGAACAAAAAGAATTTTTTTTTAGTGTTATTATTGCCCTTGGATAGATTAAATATGTGCAACATTGGAGACATCGGAAGCCTCTTCTATTATTTTATCATGATTTTTGTCTCCAAAATATTAGATAGGATATATTTGTTACTAGAAACGGCCCAGTTAGTGGCCAATGTATGTCTCCCTCTGCATAATTGTCTGGGTGGAAAATGCGAATGATAGTAATATTCCAACTCATAAGTTGAAAACAAACTGGCAAGGCAATGTCAAAAACCACAAAAAGTATGAAAAGATAAGTTATTAATCTCTACTTAGAAAACGAAATTCTAAGCAACACTGAACACTATTGGGTTATAAATCCAAATAAAAACCAGGGATGACCTCAGGTGCTCCGGTAGGGCATTCAGATCCCGACTTGACCATAGGTGTGGCATAAAGCAAATTAGCTGTAAGATAGAGTGACTTTTATTACAATGTATTCCAGTTACTCACATGCACAATATATACATTTTTGTATCTATACATTTATATCTAAGGTCATTCTTGACAATTATATTGTCTTGAATAAATTTCTGTGTCGCCTCATAAATGATATCATTTTGCTGGATTGGTTAGGAAGTATTGTTGATTTAAAAATGTATTTACACCAAGATGTCATAAAATGTAATTGGATATCCTGCATTTGACATGTTTTTCCATAACATACTGTCAAATTGTTAAAAGATCCCCTCCTTAATTATTTTAAACTATCATTTAGCTTTAACCATAATCTCTTGGTGTAAATTTAGCTACACCCTAAATCTTTCATGGGTATATTTAATCCTACATGTATCAAAACTCTTTTTACATCACAACTACTGTAAGAAGTATTCCAAAAGTCTGATTGCTGATTATAGATGGCAGGATCATATCATTGAGCCAACATCTAACAAAGGATAAGTGCAGAAATATGAAGGAGTTCATGGGCAAAAGGACAATTCTATACAGGAGAGAACTATTTAAGTTAATCAATACTTATAGACATACAGTGGTATTTTCAGGAGATCAAAAACAACCTGGACTAAATTTTTATATTTTGTCAACCAGATATATGAAAGTACTTTAAGAAAAAATCTAACAGAAATTAGAATGTTTTAATGTGAAAATGATGACTCCATAAGCAGAATGTAGCTATAAAATGGAGTATTAAAATTAATATACATGTAACAAGAATTTTAAGTTTAATATGGCCCCAAAAATGAAACCTTTTGAGAAGTCTATATAATCAAATTCTTTTATTTTGTGGGAGTCATAAATATCATCATTCAAAGAGATCATGTGAACGAACTTTTGTCATTACTCTATATAGTCCACTCATAGTCTGTTAAAATGACAATTTTAAAACTTTCTTGCAAGGCCAGTATATTACGTTTTATTGAGAAGTTCATGAATAAAAGATAATTTATATGCATGTGAGGTCAAAGGAAATATGTTTTGAATTTGTTCCATTTGATTTTATATTTCTAAATCAAACATTATCAGCAATTAAAATAATGCATAAGATGAGAAGTCTTCATAGATGTATGTTTATAATATACATCATATATAGCTCTATATACTGTGGATTGATTATTATTCTTTGGATACCAATTTTCGTGGATTTCGTGGGTACAGGTGAACCACGAATTCAAATGTTCAACGAATTAAAAATTTCTATAGGCTTTGTATGCACGAAATCAAATATCTACGAAGATGCAAGTTTTCCTCAATCCACGAAAATTGATATCCACAAAAATAAATGAATCCACAGTATATTACAATGTGCTCAAGAGGCCTAGACTATCATTCATCCTTAAAAAAAAACTTGATCTGCTACTAATTATTGTCCCCCTCTAAATTGTCTGGAACCAGTAATTGTTTATGAATAAATTGAAAAGAATCATTCAAAGATCTTCTTTCAGTACACATTCTTGAAATAACAAAAGAACAACAACAAAAGTCATTAAAAAAAAAACAAAAAAACACTGAGTTTGGACAGGCACATGTCATGGATATGCACGAGTTGGTATTTACTTGTATTTGATATCTTAATCCTACCCCCTTTATATTTTTATCAGTGGATCTTCAACCATGTTATCTATTGCATTGGAGGAGTAATTGTTTTAAGTTTATAAGGCTTACTTAAAATAACCTCTCATATTGTTTAGAATCACTGCACACCAGAACTACAGTTGAGTCCTCCATCATGGTCATTGGACATATATTAGGTCATTTAAGCAAAAATATCTGATACATGTACCATGCACTTTACATGAGTTACTTACACATGTATCACAGGCGTGGTATGAAACGCATGACTACATGCGTGAATCGTATGTATCACATGCGTTTTCCACACATGTGTCACATGCGTTGCAGCAAAACATCTCAAACACATTCTTGTGCCACGCATGTAAAACGCATGTTTCATGCATGTCTCACGCATGTCTCACGCATGTGCACATGTGTGGCATTTTTGCCTGTGTATTGCTATAATATTGACCGGAATGTAACAGAGAATGGTGTCATTTGACAATAACTGATGTACAATGGCTGACTCCATTGTCTCCTTACATTACAGTTTTAATGTACTTATTGTTGAACAACAGACATTTGTAGCTTTGAGGTTATGCCAACTAGATCAACTATATACGTACCAGCTACGTTACACTATAAAATATAATTTTTACAGAATTCTTATTTCTTATTTGTTAAACCCATGAAATAATTCCCGTGTCAAACTTAAAACAAACAAAAAGAACAGTGTATTAAGTTTTAAAAAGCACACAACTAATGATATATATTAAATATGAGGAACGATATTTTCTTTCATCTTTGCTTATGTACTTTGTCTATATGCCATTTTGTGTTTCTTTGTTGAAACAGTTATTTGTTTTATAGTGATTAAGATTATATTACAATGTTGACTGCTGTACCCCAATTTTGACTTTTACCTATTATGTCTGTTTGTTTTGCTCACACATTGTTGTCAATATAATGGAATTCAATGCGACTGTCATACAAGTGAGAGGTTTAGCTAGCTATAAAACCAGGTTTAATCCACCATTTTCTACATAAGGAAATGCCTGTACCAAGTCAGGAATATGACAGTTGTTTTCCATTCGTTAGATGTGTTTGAGCTTTTGATTTCATAAAGGACTTTCCGTTTTGAATTACCCTTGAGTTCGGTATTTTTGTTATTTTACTTTTTCCTAGCGATGTAGTTTTCCTTAGATAAAAAAAACCAACCATTTAACTGGAATTTGAGGCAGACATATTTACAAAGGCCTTAGTATTGGCAACAAATGTTTGGTTATATATAATTGGACACATAAAGTATATCCGTGGAATTTCAACTGTTTGTTAATTTATCAAGGAACGATACAAATTAATATCAGTTCCTCGTAGTCTCCGTCTCAAACTTATTTACTGTTTACCGATGAATAAGTTAAGTATACAAACAATTAAAATGTCAAAGAACTTGCATGTCAAGTTTTTATCCAAATCTGTAAATTGTATATTTTTTCAGTAATCGATTTTGACAATAACGACCTGTAATTAGTTTAAACGGTTCTACATGCAAAAAAAAGAAGAGTTGCATGTATTACAATGTCAACGAACTAATATTTATAACAGGACTGATGTTAACTTTAGATTCAATGGCAAACCTTTCCAAAAATTTCCAAAACAGAGACAAAACAAATATATTGTATTTGTTTTGTTTTTTTTTTCATTTATATTGTGTTCATTATCCATTCATTGTGTTAAATTGTTTGTTGTCCCTAAATTGTACTAGCCCAAACTAAATAAAATGACAAAAATTAATTAACCAAGCCTTATCTTTCTATATATGATGGAGATTGTTAAACCATACAAAAACCCTGCAGTAAGCAGCACAAGCCAATCACTATACAACACCTACCATAACCGCCGTCTCCTTTAAAGCCACCACCACTGCCTCCACCTGCATCAACACTATTCCAGCCTCCTTCCCAATATCACATTAAATCACAATGAGGAGAATGAATGAGCAAAAGAAGTGAAATGGTGAGAAGAGGAGGAAACGGTATGATGAGGAATAAGAGAACGTATTATGAGGAGTAGAGGAAGAGGAAAAGTATGATGAGTAGTAAAAGTACCGTATAGCGGGTTATTTTCGCGGGTGTAAAATTTCGCGATTTAGGGCAACAAAGTATACGAAATATTTTGGCGGTTTTATTTTGGTGGATTCTCAAATCCCAATTAAATATTTTGGCGGATACTGAAATTGTTGCAGTTAAAACGTTGTAACACTTGAAAAAACAAGTGTCTATTGTTATGGTAAAATGATTTGTTTTTTACCGAAATGACGTCTTATTTATTTATATATTCTGATACAGTTGATAAATAGAATACCGATGACTTAGATATTTGTTACAGGTATTCAAATGTCTTGTAAATTTTACGGTTGATTATTTACGAAATTGACCGGACCTGATGTACTTACTAATTAGGTTACAAATTATCATGAGTGTTTACAACTCTTGTATAGTTTGACACTAATTAATAAGGGTAATTATCTGATCAGAGTACCTTACACTCTTATTCTAATTGACACTTATCAATAAAGGTATACACACCTGACAGTCATTTAATAAAATACATGTATGTACAATGCCCTTTGGCATTTATTTTGTTAAAACTAACATATGCCGCTATTGACTTGCCGACCGGGAAAAATAGATCGTTCACAAAACGCTTTAGCTATTAGAAAGTACCCAACGTATGCATAAATTTTCGCGGAATTTATTTTCGCGATTTTTGTTTATCCGCCAAAATAAGCGAAAATATAAACCCCGCGAAAATAACCCGCTATACGGTATGAGGCGGAGTAAATGGCATGGTGAGTAGGAAAAGGTAAGAAGAGAAGGTGGACAAGGTAAGAGGAGAAGGAGGAGAATGTATGAGAAGGATGAGAAGGAGTAGGAAAAAGTAAGAAGAGGAGGAAACATTAAGAGGAAGGAAAGGATATGATGTTAAGGAGGAAAAGGTTCCATGATGATGAGTAGCCAGAAGTAGAAGCGGGCAGTGGAAGTGGTGGTGGTGGTGGTGGTTGGAGTTTAGGCGTCGTAGAATGAGGTAGAAGGAGAATAGTGAATGACGTGCTCCTAGGGTATGGTATTTTGTATGGTTAAACCATCATCGTGGCCGAAATTCTTAGAGCCTATGTCAATTTACTCGAGTAAAGTTTGTCGGTCGATCACTTTAAATTCTAATAATGTTAGTACTAGATGCTTCTCACACATGTACGCACGATACTTTCGAAGAATTGTATGGTTGTTTTCGTTTGCCTAACGTCTAGTGGCAACAATTATAATGACTGTTGCACCACATGTCCGATATTTTTACCTCTTATTTCATTCTCAACACACGTTTATTGGTGTCATAGATGAAATTTGTTTAGTTTATCCGTATAATAACATGTCTAAACTTAATCCTTGCAAACGCATTCTGCATGGCAGACCTTTTTCCCCTTAAACAAACATATAAGGTCTTGTAGGAAGTCGGATGCTATTTGTCCTTCAAAGAATTCTGGCTTTTATTTGTTATTTTCCTCAATTTCCCAACCAAACTCACTTGACGTTCAATTATTTGGGCTGACAACTTATTGCCGACACCCAAACCTTGGTTTGTCACATTGCACCTAGTACGTGTTACTTAAAACCCAACTCTTATGGCGGAAGCTTTATTAGATGTTATCTTTATTTATAGCCAACTGTTGTCTAAGCAAATTTAAATTGTGGTGCTATTTCTTGAACTTGTATTTAAAATAGTACAAAGCAGTTACAGACACTAGCATCATCTATAGCACTACCAACATCACCGTGTGTTAATGCTACAATATAAAAAAGGAGATGTGGTATGATTACCAATGAGACAACTATCCAACAAAGTTTACAAGATTACTTAAGTGGCATGGTTTCGTCCCAAGGAGGTTGAATTACATCCAACCAAAGCATGAAAGACACGCACAATTGCATTGGCAAGTGAGTCAAGAGACGAAACAGCCACGAACTGGGATAAATCGTCTGTTATTATTCAAACTGCAAATTGAACAAATTTGAATTTAATTTTGATTTTGAAAAATTTAGTAGGGTGAGTGAAAACACTCTTTTAATAGAAAAAAGCATGATTTATAAAGTTTATAAGTTGAAATCATCCCTTCGTAAAATTTACGGACGCAATCACGAATAGGTTGACCGTTATGGAATATCCGTTTCACAGATGGTAGCGGATATGTTTCAATTGTCGTAACTACAATCCAGTCCCTTTTTCTCCGGAATGTGACCTACCAACTTATTACCGGGTTTGTACAAACATGAACAACACGACGGGTGCCACATGTGGAGCAGGATCTGCTTACCCTTCCGGAGCTCCTGAAATCACCCCAGTTTTTGGTGGGGTTCGGGTTGCTCAGTCTTTAGTTTTCTATGTTGTGTTTTGTGTGCTGTTGTTTATGTGTTGGTCTTTTCTTTTTAGTCATGGCGTTGTCAGTTTGTTTTCGACCTATTAGTTTGAACGTCCCTTTGGTATCTTTCGCCTCTCTTTTATAGAATTCCTTGAGATCAGAACTGGCACAGTTTCCAAAATATTTAAGGAGGAAAACGTTTCTTCTTAAGATGTCAAAAATATAGAGAAGAAAATCGAGAAAACTAATATCTAAAGATATGAAAACTATAAACAAAAACTTGCTAAATTTTGATAATAAAGATGAAACAAGTGAACTCAAATAAACAAATTAATACGTGTTTCACAGTCTAATTGAAACAACAGTTTTCTTCAGTTATTGAAACTGAGGTCGGCAGACTAACGTTTTTAATATTGACTGATAGTTAAATGTTAAACTTTTGTATACTTATTAATTTAATTTGATTTGATTTTAGTCTTTATTTTATTCGTGTTGTCAAAAACCTTATTATAGTGTTTAATATTGAATTGCATTGAAATGGCGCATGTCAACCAATTATTGGCTTACTGTTATTTCGTTATATTCATTGGAGAAGAAAATGTACTGTATTTGAAAAAACTATGCTGATTAAAATGAAGTCAAAATAAGACTCGAAAGTGATGAAATCATTTTTGTAAACCATAATTTTAAGGGGCGTCCATTTCATTTGGTGGTGGTGAGGGCGTGTTTATGTGTGTGGGGATGGGTATGATACCTTTGTAAAGAATGAAAGAAATCTTGCTCATGACTGAGAATACTTTCATGCACCACAAATTTGTGTAATTAAAAGAAATAAATGAGCCGGCATAGTTACAAGATATTCCGTCCGTTAAACATACTTCTATCCCAATCCGAACACCCAATGGTCATCCATAGCTAAAAGACTGTACTATATACACAATGCACTATAAATCAATCCTCTTTCTGTATCAAAGATGCTTAAATCATTTATTGTTAATTGTCGTGTGTTTAGGTGTAATACCACCGAAATCATGGTACGTCACATCCGGTTGCATACAGAAAAGGGTCGAAAAAATATTCCCTTGAATTTGACAGTTGTAGGAAATTAATCCTACATTTCATTGCAGTAAAAATTTCTGAGTCATAAACATATATCTTGGGTGTTTCAAAGCACCATTCTTTTTTATTTGGTGTTTCTATAGAATATTTTGGAAACTTGAGGTTACATGGTTACTAAAGCTTGTACACAGGATAAAAGGGTGAAAATTTGATTGGTTAACTTCCAGTGATGGTTATTATCTTATATGCAATGAAATGTTATGTAAAATTTTGTCTGTAGTACTGGACAGGATAAAACTTTACTCATGCCAAGTATTTCTTTATTTGAAACAAAGATAAATTCTGCACAATTTTTGAAAAGTGCAAATTTAACAAAGACTAATAGGGGAAAACAATGGTGGTATTACACCTAAATTTATGATTATAATTAGCACACAGATGCTGGTTGTCTAATATATAGTAATGCTCGGACTTTGAGGATTGTTTTAAAACACTTATTAGTCTATTATAAAATACCAGTTTTAACGCGTTATTGAGTAACTCAGATAAAGCATAAGAAGAGAAATGTATGAAACAAATAGGACAATACTACAAATATTGACCAATTAAAGTAGGACGATTTACATCTGTCAATATTTCAAGCATTTGCAAAGTTGTTTTAAGAAGTTTATTTTATTTTGAAAAATAATTTATGAACAAAATGAAATGTAATAGGCTTAAGTACACAATGATAAGAAACGAAAATATAAATCCTTGCATATTCTCCATCAATTCTGGTAAAATAAAGTTTAAGGTGTACGTTGTAAGCTTTGATAAAGTTAACATTGTAAATTGTAAGTTTTATGAAATTTCTTCATACGCTCAATAAGTTTATTTTTAAAAGTCATTTACATTTTTAAATGAAAATCAAATTTGTCTCCAATATGAATGTCCATTAGACCCGTTTTAACAAGTTGAACTTTGAGCTATTGATTACAAATGATATCCGTTATGAATATTCGGATAACAAGATATTGACGATTAATGGAAGTGAAAACGCATCAGACGGTATAGCATGCTCACATAAGCGCTTTATTTCAAATTTCATAAAGCCCTGATTTGAAGTTCCTGAATTAAATGCGACGAAAAATTCTTACAAGGGCATTATATGTTAGAATATATAAGAATTGGTAAAGATTAAGTTGTAGATCGATGGATTTGCAAATAAATAACAGGGTTTACAATGCTCACTTAAAAGCTTCATATCAAATTTCAGGAAGTTCGGATTTGTAGTTCCTAAGAAAGTGCGACAAACATTTCATGGGACGGACGGGCTGGCAGACTTAAACTAGTAAACCCCTCTTTTCGGAGCTCAGAACATCAAATGCGGATGAGTATAACATGGTTGCAAACAAAACCATACGTCGAATAATAACAGATAATATCAATTTCAAAAGACAAACAACGAGAAGACAAACAACATTCCACAAAACACTACACATACAACTAAATATTGAGCAACATGAACCATACCAAAATACGGGGTTTGAGGTGCTCAAGAAATGTAACAGTTCCTTGTCCATTAGAAAAACAGTTGTGTTACTCATTGTGTGAACAACTTCTGTAATGTTATGATCGAGAAAACATGACTGGATTGTGGTTTCGAGCAGTGGATGGTTCTTCGACAAGCAATAAACAAGAAGTATAAGTGTAAGGAAATAAAAAGTTCTTATGGCGCCCCGTCTTAATTAATTTTAAAAGTCGAACCTCTTCTACTATGTTTCAGTAATATACAAGTATTTTCTATCTAAGTACATATTTATTGTATTATGCGTGAATAATGTTCATCTTTCCTTTTGTATATCTCATTTGGACATACATATGTTGTGACCTCTCGTAACAGTTTAATCTACTTTATTTTCAAAACAGTTATGCACGATGCGTAGCTATTGACTAGTAATTTTGAATCTACTGGCTGAACCCATACTTTAATATTCACGTCTAAGGCTACTGCAGCTACACCGGTGGCAGATTCGTGATTGGTGGTAGAGGATATGTATGCTTTGGAGACTAGATGCCCATTCAAGTAAATACCAAACCGTTTATCTCTGGTATTTGATAGAATTGACACGGAAATCTGAAATGATCCTTCTGTTTTGCAACTAAATTTTCCGGTTGATATAAACGTTGAGATATCGCTAATTCCAACATTATATAACACATCAGGAAATTTTATGACGTTGCCTTTCAGGTATTCTTGATTTGAAATGGCACATGAGGTGAATCCAACTGAAAAAAATCAATACTGGACTTAAGACATAATTTCCGCCATTTACATTACAAAACTGACATTTGAAATTTAACGTTCAGTGTAACATCATGACATTAATGACTTTTATAAAGAAGTATTCAACAATTTTGAGCTCGTTGTTTGTACCAATTATATATTATTAGGGTAGCAAGAACTAAACAATCAATTAGTAACCAGAAATATCATAGACAGTTAGTATATTGCTTGTCACTAAGATTACATATGTGTATTCGTTTAAATGTGTGCAAAATATGGAGATATTGAGACCATGCTGCTGTTGTTTTTAAAAGTTCATAAAAACAAATTTAAAGAGCAGTTTAACAGTAATAAGCTACCAATTTAATGATTTAAGATTATTTAGTTCAAATTCAAAACTATTGGACAAACATTATGCAATATGACGATTCGCTTCTTCAAAATTCTGTATTAGTACATATTGTTTTATCTATATCATTAGATAAAGGATTAGGTTAAGACTGGTAAGTTTTTATTAATAACATAAGACTCCGTAAAATCATTTGATCAATTGATTGATTGTTGTTTGCATAACGTCCAGTGGAATATATTTCAAGCATAACGAGAACAATTAAAACAGTAAATACAATAGGTAGGTTCTGCAAAGAGGAAAGGTGTAAATTTCGACTGTCTCTAGAAAATTAGAGTATGTTGGAAAGGCGCTGAAACTTTTATTGTAACATGCCACAAACTGATATCTGAAAGAGTTTGTGGAGGCGCTCTGTAACATGCAGAGAGTGTGGCACTCTTTATACACGAAGCATGCATCGAATTTTATGTTACCATTTCGACCAGACGATGCAGCGTATTAATACATCCCGCAGTCAACACTCAGCCTTTCCGCGGGAAGTTTCACAACTCAAATTGGAAAACCTGGACCAATTTCTTTTATCCCGGTACCCTCGGTATGATCATTTTAATTTTATTACAATATTAGGATTACAAAAATAATTGTCAAATTGGATTTAAAGTTTCCATTTTTTTCTTTCTTAGACTTACCTACAATTCATGTTTCACTAACTTATAAATTTTATGAAAACATATTTCTTTTGTAAGTTGATCTTTCGGATACTTATATTTAATTCTTTTCAATTTCACACTTAGTTAAATTCCTCTTTGATTACAATTTTAATTATTATATTTATCATATAAGATTGAATAAAAGAGATATATTCTGAAATTTTAATTTTAAGATTTAGTTCTTCAGACTTCAGTGAAAGTTATGTATTTAAATAAGAAAATGGACATGATGAAACAGACAAACACATCTTCATAATATAATGTTAATAAGTACGTTTGTTAATTTTGAACCACATTTTATTAGAGCTGAATATCTATTTTGGGAAAGACTTATTTTCTTCGACTGTGACATCATCAACCGAATTCTAATTTTGGATTTGACGAAATTTAATGATTGAAACTTTGTTATTTCTGGCTAGATGAGTCATTGTACGTACCTATCTCCAACGGAAATGAAAAGGTAAGTTTTTTGTGAGTTGATTCGTGTCCTAACTTGTATGATTTAATGGACATATGGAGCATAAAATGTGCCGGAGTCAAGTAGATTTCTATATTAAAATATCTATCTCTCCTTCTTTGTGGATAAAAAGAATAAAGGGTATCATAACTAAACGACTGTCATTGTAAAATTGTATGGATAAGAGCAAGAACACATTAATTTTGTGAAAATGGGTTAAAATATTAAGAAATATATACAAAAATTTAACACACAAATACAAAATGTCTATATAGAAAAAGGGCTCCAATCCTTAAGTGCGTGTGGTCATTATGACGTCAGTATTGTGCACTCTTATGAAGAAAATCATAATTATGATTAAATTTTAATAATATATATTATTAGAGCTGAATACTTTTCCTAATGAGATAATACATTGTTACAAATCTTGTAAGATAATTGATGTAATCATCTTTACTTAACTTTTTTAAACTAAATTATTCACTAAACTCAGTTTTTTATTTATTCAACAGCCACTGTAGTTTGACTACCTTTCCGAGAAGGTTATTACTGATTAAGATTAGCATATATATAGCATTGGAATTGCCATCCTAAAGTAAAAGTATAGGTATATGGTCGAATCCATGGACAAAAATAGGAGAGTATTATTTAGTAATACTAACAGACATAAAGTGATGTTTACAAGAGCATCCAGGATGAAACCTGAATAAATCACCTGTCAATACCAAGTACGTTTAGTGAATATATCAAATAAAATTCAACTTTTGTATGAACATGGAAAATATTTTATTTAACTGGAATGCAGTTTTGAATAAACTATATAAAATTCAAATAACAGTCCTCTTTAGTTTAGTGTGTTCATTTCATTTGCAGACATTTCATGGAAGACATCTGTTGTCTTCTTTTGAAATATGAATAAAAAGACTTGTGGGGTAAAGACAACCTAAGGACAAAAATAGGCAAACTTTTCAACTGATTTTTATAGTTTGTTCATATGTTGTACTGTTACACCACTGTCCCAGGTTAGGGAGAGGGTTGGGCGCCCGCTAACATGTTTAACCCGCCACATTATGTATGTTCCTGTCCCAAGTCAGGAGCCTGTAATTCAGTGATGGTCGTTTGTTGCTGTATATCATATTTGTTTTCGTTCATTATTTTGTACATAAATCAGGCCATCAGTTTTCTCGTTTGGATTGTTTTACATTTGTCATTTCGAGGCCTTTTATAGTTGACTATGCGGTATGGGTTTTACTCATTGTTGAAGGCCGTACGGTGACCTATAGCTGTTAAATTCTTTGTCATTTGGTCTCTTGTGGAGAGTTGTCTCATTGGCAATCATACCACATCTTTTAATTTTTATTAAAAAATTTAGTGGAAAATATACGGTCTTTAATAATAGATAAGTGCCTTTATGGTACAGCAGAATAATATTTCCACAAAACATAACAAAGGTGTGAAAAATTCTATGAGTAGTTTGATATTGCTTCAAATTATCGACATCATAAGTGATAAAATATGTTTTAACAATCAACTAGGCAATAAAGGGAAATTGTATAAATATAAGTCAAAATATCCCGCGTAGATATATATTGTATTCTCAAGTTCATGCACTATGCAAATATACTCAGGACAATGTTCATACAATTGCCCTATCATGCAATTACGATATTTCAAACTCTAAATCGTCCCAGGTCTGTGATTGAATTAAATAGAAACAATCAGAGAACTGGCGTTAACGCCAAATTTTATCAAATAACAAACAAATATTAAGATATGATATATGACAAGGTTCTTGACTTGAGACAGGCACTTGAATATGTGATGAGGGTAAAATAAAGTTTTCTACTTTCCTTCTTTCTATAAGTAACACCCCTCCCCAGCTTTAATTGTTTTGTGAATTCGCATTTAAGCACATATCAGAATTTTTCTTTTGAATAATTAAGTTTTGTTCCGTCTTTAATTTATTTTACTTTATATGCAAATCTAACTCTTAATTTAAATATGTTCAAAGTTAAAGAAAAAAAAAAGGTCTAGATTTTCTCATGAACTTTTGACAGGAAGTACATTCATCATATTTGAAAATGGAATGAGAAGTACAATGTAGAACTTTCATTTGTTTTGGGAATTATGTACTGTTTTGTTATTATTATAAACAAATATATATATTTTGTTTAATGTTGTTGTTGCATTCATTTATATCTATATATACATGATAACTAGTTTATATTTGGAAAACTACTAACTTAGTCATGATAACTTGTGTTTGGTCCTATTTATTATCGTAAAAGTAAATATAATATATTGAATAAATATTAGTTTTGTTTGATTGTATACAACATAGCCTTTTATGTTTTTGTACACACAATATAATCATATTTCCTCTTGCAATCGCATTAAAACAATTGATGTTCTACCGTTTACAGAAGTATTCCTATTCGAAACTAAAAATGTAAAAGAAAATTGAAAACATGGTCCTGCTTTGTTTTAAAAAATGGTAATGTAAAACAAATATCTTTTTATGGGAGAGATTAACATAAAGATTGACCGTAATGGAATATCTGTTTCACAGATTACGATGGACATGTTCCAATTGATGTAACAACAATCCGGTTATCCTTTCCCCGAACGTTACCTGTCGAATTACACTTATCAACGGAGGTGTACTTACATGAGCACTGGTGCCACATGTGGAGTAGGATCTGCCTACCCTTCCGGAGAACATGTGATCAATTTAGTTTTCTATACTGTTGTTTGTCTTTTGCCTTTTCGTGTTTTGCCATGGCGTTGTCAGTTTTTAACTTATGAGTTTGAATGTCCCTTTAATATCTTTTGCCTCTTTTAATAAATTAATTGTACTTTGTAAAACAATAACTCTAATTCGAACAAAACATTATCTGAAACTAACATCACCGATATGCTTGATTTCTTGAATGACCACATATTTGTTTCATTTAAAAGAACGTGTTTTTCAACAAACAGTCGCCATGGGAACCAACTTAGCTCCTCTTCATTTCGACTTTTGTCTTATTCATATGAGGAAGATTCCATGCAGAGGCTTCTTAAGAAGAATGAAAGAAAGTAGCATTATCATTTTACTTCACTTAATGCTATAAAGATGATACGCTCTCATATAACAGATCTAAAGGGTTAAGTGACTATTTTAAATGCACCTATCCCATCGAACTTGAAATAAAGAATACAACAGGTACATTTAAGTCTACCTTATATCTGGGGTAAGATATTACATTACAGATTGATGATAGCAATGTTAAACGAACCAGAAAAACGACTACCAACAATGACCTCCAAGCACATATATGGTTTTTTTTCTAAACTTGAATAAAATTCAATTCATGATTTGAAATACATTTGTCAATTTTCAAGTTTCAAATTGCCAATTATATCAATTAATTTTGACAACAGCTACACAAGACGCGGAACCCTCTATCAGTAAATTGAGTCAATTGACTGTATCCACAATTGGTCGTTTGCTTGCAAATCTACAGCCACTGCACCCGTGCTAGATGTATAATCTCTTCCGTATGTAATGTAAAATTTTGATATTAACTGTCCATTTCTGTAAATACCGAAGCTATTTCCCAAGAATTTGTCACAATCCGTGGTATAATCTGGTAAAGTCCTGGCTTTGTGCATGTAAATTTTCCGGTTGATGTAAATTTTGAAAGATCGTCGATTCCAATTTGATACGAAACGTCGGCAAATTTTACAACATCAACATGTTTGTGAGTGGTAGACCTATTGACACATGCTGTAAATGAAACTGAAAAAAATGATGAAATCATTACTATTTTTTAAAGATTTGTAATTTCGTTCCTTACAGGCTATTGTGGCTTAATCAACCTCCGTGGTTTTAAAATTTACATACAGAGGTCAATCCCATCTGAAAATTATATATCGTGAATTGTGTTTAAGTCTTATGTTAAAAATCGACAAAACGGAAGTACGGTCACCACGAAACAGATAACCATACGATGTGTCTGTCTAAATTCAAAATTGAGTAATGTTTTATTGAACTTATTTATTCTTCCTGCCAAAGGTCGGTTGGTCTATCCAGATACTCCGGCTTCCTGCACAAACTTAAACTGGTCGCCATGATATAGCTTGTAGTACTGAAAGTGGCGTTTAACACTAACAATAATTTAATCAATCAATGAATCTTCTATTTCATGGTATCAAGAAATTTATAAATATTAATACATGTTATGCCTTGTCAAAGGATGCCACAAGAGGTAGAAGTTCTACATTGTGATACAATATTAGTTTTTTCTTTCATTTGATTATTCAAAAGATATTTCATTCATTTTCTTTCAGTCGTAAAATGTCTCCTTACCTGCCTCAAATCTTAACACTTTTGAAAGAAATATGACAATTCTCTTCGTTCCATTGGTAGATAGATATAATCGTACGTTTGGTTTTGTCAGTTTTATGGACATCTTTCTTTCTAAATTAACTTTGGAATTTGGTACTTTTGTTAATACTTTCTTACCTGTTTCGGTTGCCTGCTTCATTTCACTGTTACTCTTGTTCATGTAGAGTTCTTGCTGTTGAAATCGATTATCTGTGGTCATTTTAAAGCGTTTAGACTCTTTTGTTTGCTATTGTTTGATTATATAAGGCTAGAACGTCCTGGTTCAAGGCTAGAAAGTCCTGATTCCTGGCTTCTTGATTTACGACAAGAGAAGAGGTTTTGGATTTAATACTTTGCACTGTTTGTTTTAATGACATTATATCATGAAATTGTTGAACAGCTTTGATTTGCTCCAACTTTAGTATTTTGTCATTTATTATCGACGTTTTATTAGAAAGCTCATTTTCCAATTGGGCATACTTAGCTTGTAACTTTTCAAAGTTTTCATGTAGTTTTGTGTTATTTGCTTCTAATTCCCGATATTTATCTGTGAGCTATTCATTTGTGGCGTGTTTACTTTCAATAGTTATAGAGTTCTTCTCAAGAGCAGTAAATTTCATCTGAATTTGTGACGTTAGTAACGCTAATGTTTTATCAGAGTCCAGTTGTATTTGTTCTATTTGACGTCGAAGGCCATTAAGGTCATACTTCTGTTGTTTCTTTGATTCGTAGAATTCGCTTAATGTCAAAAGTTATTATTTCCTTGGGCCTGATTATTGGTTCCTTGCGTGTTTCTTTCCAAAAGAAATCCATCAATAGCATTACAAAATAGAACAAAACAAATCAACAGTCTTAAAATCATTCTTCGTTGAAAGGGGTATAATTTCACTACTAGTATATGAAATCGCTTATGTAGAAGCTTTATCTAAAACTAACTGTCCTTTATCTGTGATCGAAGCGGTCTGTTTACATTCAATTGATATTTATTAGGTTTTTATCTGTTTATGCAAACAGACTTCAATAAGTTTTGTGATAATCGTGTTACATTTAGATAAAACTATCAAATAAATGTACCAAACAGTCTCTTTCACAAATCATTGACACGTCCTGGAATATGAGTCTGTTACTACACACGCGCACACACAAATCCATCTAAATAAATATATATAGGTACAAAAGTTAATTCACATGCATAGAATTATATATTTATGAAAACAATTATTTTATAGTAACTGAGTCAAAATGTCTTTTAATGTCTAGCGCTTTCATCCATCCGTAAGGACTTGTCAAGACTGAGACGTTGTTATTGCTAACGTTGTTGAGGAGGTTTTATGATTATGGCATAATTTACGTTGTACTTATAGTTTAGCATTTAGCATCGGGGTAAATGCTTTAATGATAAACTCATCATACATATCAGGATTGACATTTTGAATGCCAGTCGCGAGTTTCGTCTACAAGAGACTCACAAGTGATGCTCGAATCAAAAGGTTAAAAGGCCAAACAAATTACGAAGCTGAAGAGCATTGAAGACCCAAAATTCCTAAAAGTTTTGCCAAATACAGCTAAGGTATTCTATTCATGGGTAGAAAATGCTTAGTATTTCGAAAAATCCAAAGTTTTGTAAACAGTTAAAGTATGTTGTCGGTCTGTCCTATATATGTAGTTGGCAATTCTCGCAAGTGATAAAATATATAAAATTAGATGACTTTCATACCATATTTGCATTTTCCATTTATAAAAGCTTTTGTGTTCCTGGTTTCTAAGTCAGTGTACCCTTTGAGCAGACACCGCATCTAATGTCATCGCAATTTTTAATGCAAATGTATCTTGAACTGAGTCAAATTGAGTGTAGTCAAGTGTTTATTCATACTTTTGGGTGTCGGCGACTGTATATCATATTTTCCTCTGGAGCTAGATCCTTCCTCTCTCTCTCTCTCTCTCTCTCTCTCTCTCTCTCTCTCTCTCTCTCTCTCTCTCTCTAAAAGAGTAAAGAGAGATTTAATTGTATGAACCTAATTTCGTTCGGTAATGTTGGGTCATGTGTGCATACAAATGGGGTCATTTAATTATCGTTTTATTTTTTACTTGGGGTTCTGAGTTCTTGTTTTAACAAACGTTTTGCTTAACGTATACCATCATCAATTAGTTGTAGTGGGTACGACTGTTGAGACATGTATTTTTATGTTGTCTCTGAGCCCGAAGGCTTTCATGAGATACAATTTCACATTTTCTTCTGGCCATACAATATGGTATATCCTTTTGTATAAATAGGATTACATAAATAGAAATTCAAATATTAATGTGTGTCCGTTTTTGGTAAAAGATATCGGTGATGATTTGAGTACCAGATTATTTATTTTTAATAAGATTATCTAGAAAAGGTAAATCGATTTCGCTCATTTCCATTATAAATTGTATTGGTGTATCTAAGGTATTCATTAGAACATATTCATTTTAAAATGTCTTCTTTTATCTGTTCTTGTTTTAACGACGTCACGACGAAATTCAAAATGGCCGAACAAAATAGGCGGAGACGTATACAAAAGGATTTAATTAGATAATAGTGTCAATGACATGCATTTTTAAACATAAATAGGTACGTCATATCATAGAAAATATCTAACAAAACGAACGATATACATTGACAAGCAATTCACGGGTGATAAACAATAAAAAATTAGAAATAAGTGCGACCTGAACCTGAGTCGCAATTCCGAACGTTTTGAAATAGGAAAAATCCGTAGCTCTATGGTCCGTAAATTGTCTAAAAATATCATGAGATCCTAATAACTACGGTTCCGCAGGTAGGTTTTAGGGTTCCTAATGAAGGTTAATTAAGAAAAGCGCTTCGGTTCTACGAAGTCTTATATTTTAAAGACATCATATCATTTTCCAGAGTCCATTGTTTTTCAACTACCCCCTCCCAAAAAAATGCATTTTAATGACATTGTCATATCTAATTCAAATGCCAATCAAATAAATCAGTTTTCCAAATAGAGATAAAGATATAAAGGATGATTAAAATAAGTCGAATTATAGCAGGTAGGACAAACAACAATGCACAAACCCCACACAAAACCTAACATTGAGTACAACAAACCCGACAAAAATAGGTTGAACTCAGGCGTTCTGGAGGGTAATCAGTCTATTTTAAATAATGACACCTGTCTTTTGTTATTCATTATAAATAAAACTTAAGGGATAAGTATAAGGTGATGTTCCAATCGAGTAATGAAACATATGTGTAAAATATTTGTGACAGAGACCAGATACAAGATACAAGATATTGTTTGACCCATTTTAGTGTCCATTGGTGGGCAAAGAAATCGTTCATAACAAACAAAAACATATTGAACACAAATAAAATCTTTGTGTTTGTTGCTCTCGGACAAGTAATTAATTTCGTGAGAGGTATTAGGACACAAAATTCTTATGTTGCTACATTTTAGTTACCTTTCTGTGGTTAACGTCTCCTATCGATGTTTTAATAATATACAACTGACTTTGGATTTTGATAACCTACATTATTTTCAGAGTGACACATTTTGTCCTTTCATATTCATAATATCAGTTTGAGAATGCTCTTCAAAAGCAATTTATACCTTCACGCAGAGCCATGGGAACCAACTTACATGTGGAGTGCGAATTTGACAAACTCACATTTGCTTCTTCAGCTGAATCAACAAATACAAATTTAGATTTTTTCAATAACTTGAATGCTCCATAATGAAACTATTAGTATATTTTATCAAGGAATTTCGAAGCACAAGTCTTTTCTCCTTCCAGGTGTTACCGAATCTAACCTCTTCAGAAAATTTACAAATTCGAGGATTTTGATTAATAACCTGAGTGCAAAAACAATTTGATTGATTGACTTTGTTTGGTTTACTTGCATTGGTAATATGTCATACATATTTATTCAGGAAGAGAACAAGTTAAAAAGTGCAATATTAGTTGATTGTGGAACGAATGTAGACCCGAATAAAGAGAGGAATTTCGACTGGCATTGGAAAATGAGGGTATGTTGTATATAAGCAGGAGAGTTGCATTGCAATAGGTCCTATACAGACATCTAAAGAAAAACATTTGGAAGCGTTGTGTAGCATACAGAGAGAGTGGAATGCTTTTACACCAAGAATCAAACTTACAAACCATTTCGGCCGGAATATACTGTGTATTTTACATACCGAACAACTAAAACATCTGACCATTAAGCTCAACGATTAAGATTACAAGACAAATTTTGAGTTCGAATTTTATACTTTTAAGACGTATGATGCTTTCGTAAAACTCCATAAAATGGGAAAAGTAAAATATTTTTTAGGTTTCTACTAATAAAATTGAGGTTGTCATTTAGTTATTTTTAAATAAACTGTTATTATTGCTTGGATGGATTTTTTATAGATAGTTATAGAAAAGATTCAGAACACATTTTGTACTTCTTTTCAATTAAAATACAGCATTTTTAAGTTGGTAAATTTAAATAAAATATCTAACCAGTAAAAGAAAGAAAACAAAAACAATATTTGAGCAATTTGAGTAGCATTTCATCTATTGCAATAAAAATCCAATAACATTTTTGATTTGGCAAACCTAGGTTTTTAAGGTCAATTTTCTCCAAATAAAGACTGTATCACTTTCTGTGATTAACTTAAGATAACTCTCTGTTAAACATTCGACATAAATTTAAAGTTTTGGAAAAAGATGTGGTTGTGGTGTTTTGTATAGCACGGTGTGTGTATGTGTGTGTGTGGGAGAAGGGAAAATATAAACAATGGACACAATTTTCAATTCGCTACAAAACTACGGCATTATGAATAAACATAAGCAAGATTAGTTTGTGGCAAATGGTCTATCCGTCAGTTTTGAGTAGGTCGACTAGTCAGACAAATAAATGATCTGATGGGTGTATTTAACAACCTTGACTGGCTATAAAGCCCTTGCATGGTCGGCTTGGTGCCTTATGGCATTTGGCGAGCTTAAAATATTGTTATCATAATGTTTGCCAGGAAGAAGGCAGCCATTTTGTTGTTTTGGTTTCTTTACTATTGTTAATTTGTTTACTGCTCTTCACAATGCATATATTCAGAGCCGGTTTGTAAAAAGCATACTATTATATGTGTATTAAATCTAGGTAACACTGTCTCCATTCTTAATTGTTTTTCCATAAATTCATTTGGCTGGATTAAGTTTTCAAATACAGTTTGACTGGCCTGAAATATGTTTATATGACTATGTACAAATAGATAACGTTTATAAAAAATTGTGGTCTGTCAAAATTGTTATGTATTGCAAGTGCCAGGACAATTGCATATTTTGATTGGCTTAAGGAGTAATTACATATTATTTACAAAGTTTTTCCAGCAATTTTGTTACCCTAGCTTGCCATGTAGTGTATAGGCAAATACGTGCCATTTTGAATTTGATGACAAATAGTTGTATGATGTTAGTTAGTATTATTGGTTTTCAAATTGCTTCCTAATTATGTGTAAAAGGACTTGCCTTAAAAGTATTTTTCTTGAATTGGAATACGGTTCTATATAACTTAATAGAATACTTCATTTTAACAGGTCTTGAATAATATTGCAGAGTTAATTGATGTAGTAATTTTGCTTAATCATTTTAAGATTTTTATTTTTATTTTTATTTAATCATATATTCATATTTATTATTTGAAATTATTTGGCTGCTACTGTACCTGCAGGATGTTTCCCTAAAGGCTATCACTTATATATGATAACATGAATACATCAGTGAGATTAACATCTGACAAAGAAAAGTATAGACATGCATGGATAATAATAGGAACACACTCTTAATTAATACTTACAAACATACAGTAAACAAGAGCCACAAGACTAAATTTGGATGCATATTTTGTCAATCCCAAGTACTTTGGTCAGTACATACAATACAAATGTTGAACTTATTGTATGGAAACTAAAATAATAAATTGATTAAGAAAATGTAGCTTTTAAATAAACTATTGAAAATTAAACCAAAAATATTTTTAAGAGGAATATTTAGTGGTATTGAACTATTGTCTTTTGAAATTTGAATTAAAAGGACTTGTGGAGTACAGGTCAATGAGACAGTAACCCAATATATAAAAAATATGTCAAGCTAAATGTCCTAGATTCCATTTAAAAAATATTTTCCTCAAAATCTTTCCGTCTAAGCAAACCTTCCAGATCAATAAATATGACTTTTTAAAACTATGACATGCTTGTTATTAAAATGTAATGGTAACATAATATAATTGACGGAACACACTTCATTTAATGTTCTAAATTCTGAAGTTCTCTTTCTCTATACTGTTATGCAAGAAATATGCCGTCTACACTTTCTAATATGCTGTGGTTTTAAAACAAATTGATATAGAAAAATCAGTTTGATAACACATAGTTCCACATAGTTTTCTCATTATCCGTTGCATTTTAAAAAGAAAACAATTTGTGGAAATCTACTGATGATTTTTCAAAATTAAAAAAAAAACATACTAGAAATAGTGCGTTGATTTTCATTAAAATGAGGTGACAATTACGTAGGACCTAATTTACTTCCTCTATTTCAAGTTAAACAGTTTCATTTTTGTCTTTACGATTCTATACCAAACTCATCAACAACTAATCGCAATTACGTAATTCTATGCTCAAATTAAGATTTAATAATTCACCCATATAAGTTTTGTTCTATATTTTTTATTTCTGCTGTATCTATCGTAATCGACTAAACCTGAGTTCCTACGATGAACACGTAAAATTCTTTAAAGTTCACGGAAGTATTTTTGTTAACGATTTTCGTTCAAATTATTTTAAACTATATAAAATAAAACCAATAGAAATAAAATTTGGTACTATTACTTAGGGGAGGGGGTAACGATCTTGACTACCCATGAGGGTCTCGCACGGTCGGTTAAAACATGTTGGTAATTGTTCTATTATGAGATTAATTGTAACAAAGCAAAGAATCCTACCTTCCTGTTGTTTTAAATCAATTTCTTTCAAAGAATTATTGCAGCGAACTTGGAAGTTTTTCACTATCTTATCAAACGATTCATTCAACTGGTTCTGTTGTTGGTGAAGATTTAACTTCAAAGTACTCTCCTTTTACTTTCAGCTTCACTCAATTCTTGTATTTTCGAAGAAAGGGAACCAAACAATGAATTCACCTGCCTTTCGTAAATCCAAGTTTCATTTTCATACTGCATTTGAAAATGGTCAACGGCTTCAAGGAAAGAATCATTAAACCGAATTTGGTCCTGTAGATGTGCATTTAGCCTAGATTCAGCAAATGTTTCTGCTAGTTTCTTCGCTTCAGTCACTTTATCCAAACTAGAAGAAATAGAATTTTCCCATAGTTTCACCTTTTCTGCATATTCTTCCATTTTATGTTCCAAGCGAACAAACTTTTCTAAGATCTTTTCTTCAAAATGAAATTTTGAACATGTTAATGATTCGATCTCAGAACCAAAGGATCTGGCTGAAATCGCCACTAAGGATATGGTTAGGCAAATAAATTGAAAAACAAGCATGCTTGTGACTCCTGTTTTGCAATAAATGCAAATTTAAGGTACAATTTATACTATTATTCCAATTAATCTTTATCCTGTTAGTGATGTCTGGATATCGTCTTTTCGCTTTTGAAAATAAAAATTAGTCTGCAGGTGCTGTTTCTTCTTCATTGATAAGTGTCAGTTATTTTAGATATCATACAGCTGTAAACAAAGCAACCACAGCGAAAGAGGCTTAAAAGATTTCATATATGAAAAATAGGGTGAATATTTCTACCTACGTGGAATTTACCATACCTTTTCACCTCCTGTATTAATTAATACCATTAGTTAGGGGTTAGCTATTTAATTTGCAGTATCACTACGAAGGTAGTATTCCTCTATTAAATAGAGTTTTATGGCGACTACCCTTGCGGGTTTACATTCATTGATGTTATAACCTTATAAGCCACACCATAGCGTCCGTTTATTTACATTCTAAAACTCTTCATTCCTCAACCATTGACCCAAAATAAATCAGGACACAGTCATCCTTGTGATTTCTGTACTTTCTATTGTTTTTGTGTCATTCCTAAAATTGTACAAATGCGTCTTAAATTATACTGAAGATATACTAATACATCTATAAAATGTTAAGGAAGATCTGCCCATCAACAACTGGTTGATACCGGTACTACAAAGGATGGATAGCAAAGACGCATAATCACATGTAAATCAGATAAACATTTTATCGCAACAATTGTATTTTTAATTTGTTAAGTAGTATCAGTACCTCAAGTGCACATAGATACGTTGTGCTTTTATTTCAATGTCATTACTATGCGAAATATGTTTGTTAGGTTTTCTTGTCAAACTGCAAAATGAAGCCTTGTAACAGTCCACCGACACATCGACCCCTCGTATAGGTGTTACATATGGAGTATACATTTCCCAAATGATACGATATTCAAGAGCTTGCATTTCCTATCATGATATCCTTGATAGATGGTTACTGTTTATAAGGAAGCTATTACACAAAGAGTTCTAAGTGGACCGTTATGGAATATCTGTTTCACATATATGTTCAAATTGTCGAAACCCGGTCCCGTCCGATTCTCCTCGAATGTAACCTACCGAACTAGACTTATCATCGAGTGTATACTTACATGAGTAACACGATAGGTGCCACATTTAGAGAAGGGTCTGCTTACCCTTCCGGAGCACCTAATTCTGAAGATTTCAGGTGAACAGTTTGAATGTGTTGTATATTATTGAAGAAATCACATATGTTCGTTGCCATGGACGAAATGTATATCTGCTTAACCTTTGAAAGATATCAATGACCTAACGAATAGCCAATGAAAATGTCGTAATATCGTCTCATGATGCTGGATAAGCCAATCAAATAAACGCAGTTTTCTTATCACTATTTCGTATCACACTCCGTGCAGTGTGATACGAGATATATCTATTCTTGCAAGAAATAGATAATATGCCACAACCACAAGAGAATTTACATTAATTTGCTCCTAAATGTCATAATATTCTGTTAATATGGTTATCGAAAGCGTTTAGGGCATACATAATTTATCTATCCGTATGCACACATGTATCTATAGTTAAGTACATATTAGATATAATAATCCCTTGTTTAATCATTAAGAACGAGCGTTAGCGAATACTTATCATAAAGAAAGGAGAATAATATCTTAACAACTGCGAATATTGTAAACTGCTCGAGGTGTAATACCAACAAATCATAGTATGTCACACCCGGTTGCATACGAAAAAGGGTCTGAGTCATAAACATATATCTTGGGTGTTTCAAAGTACCATTATTTTTTATTTGGTGTTTCTATAGAATATTTTGGAAACTTGAGGTTACATTGTTACTAAAGCTTGTATACAGGGAAAAAGGGTGAAAATTTGATTAGTTAACTTCCAGTGATGGTTATTTTTTATATGCAATTAAATGTTATGTGAAATTTTGTCTATAGTACTAAACAGGATAAAACTTTATTCATGCCAAGTATTTCTTTATTTGAAACAAAGATAAATTCTGCACAATTTTTGAAAAGTGCAAATTTAACAAAGACTAATAGGGAAACTCAATGGTGGTATAACACATCGATTGTCAAATGACTTATTGATATCACGGTTTTAATCAATAATGGATTTCATGATACGTGCACTTTTTAGAGAAAACATGACTTTTGTAGGCATTTAATCTATGGATCAGTCTTGATGATGTTAGGATCTCTTATGATTCGGGAAATGTTAACAAATTGTTATTTTTACATTAGATGAGACAACAGTACGACGAAATTGTAGGAATTAGATGAATTTCCTACTTGTGAGTACGAAATTCAATGTAAATCATGTAATCCTTTAGTGAGAAACTATCTTTTGTTTGTTTTATTTCAAATCAATAAATTTTAAGATCTGAGTTGAAACTATATTTTATTTCACACTAGAAAAGTCAATGTCCTCTTTACATCAAATATGTGAGGTTATTAACACAAATGTTCAAATAAAACAAAATGACCAGAAATAATCGCCTTTTATATTAAATTCAATAGTTAAGTTTACTTCGGGGCAGTTGTAATTCATTTATAGAAATGTTTTAATAGTATCTTTATAACTGAAAGGGCTACTCTAATCCACTGCAGATGCATAATAGTGAGTTTTGACAGGCGTATTAAGCTAAAGATTAAGTCTAGTAGTACTATATTTAATATATCAGAATTTCCTTTGTTGTATTTCTCTGGTAATATTTCAATTTTTATTATTGATATTCAAATACTGATATTAGCGGTACCAATTTTAATGCACCAGTAACTTCAAGCATATTTAATTGTTTTAAGTTCAATTCCTAATCAGTTTAAAATTAAATCCCCACAAGCTTATAATTGTGCTTCAAGGCTGTTGTAACTTATTTATAGGTTTTTTAAATGTAAGTATTTTCACAATTTAGGAACTGAAAATCCTACAATCTCATTGGTCGAGAACACTTTGTCATATTCTAAATATTTATAGTTGTTGTCATTCATTCCCGTTTTGTCTGATTTTGTTGTATTGCACATTTTAATAAATATTAAATTTGTGTATATTATATTGCAGCAAATGTATTCGGACGTACGATGTTTTTGGATAAATATTCACATTAAAATTGGCTATGAAATTCCAAAATGAAATTTAACAAGACGAAACAATATTTTAATTGTTAAATTGAACCAAAACATCAACATGAACTGTTATTAAAATGTATTCTTTTAATGGAGTTGATACATAACTATTTATGTAATAAGATAGTTTATCGTTATCATGCCGTGTTCACATCACTCACTTCGGGCATTTAATGATCCTGTCTTAATTGTCGTTAATGTAGCAAACAAATAGCTACAAATTACTTTAGTCGTATTTTTAAATCAGTTATCTACAGTTGTTTTCCGTTCGTTTTGTTGTTTGATATAGTAGATTTTGTCAGGTTTTATGGACTTTCCCTTTTGAATTCACATTAAAGTTCGGTAATTTTGTTAATACCATTTTAGCTATTAGAATATGCAAGCTTGTAAGTATTGCAAGGAGCTGACAAATTTTCGAATCCAAAGAAACATGTCTATATTTTCACCGAATGTCTAAAATACAATTTTATTGAATACTTGAATTTACTTATTACTTACAATTACTATTATTATTAATGTTGGTATTATATTGATCTTTTAATTTTTCTTTAGATGGGTCGCAGAATCCAAATATAACAGCAAATGATGTCATCTGATAATAACAGGTGTTCAATCGTCGATCCCATTGTCCTCTTAATTTACAGTTTAAAAGTTATTATAATTGTTGAACAGCAGAAAATTGTAGCGTTGATGGAACGCTAACTAGATCTACTTTATACGCACTAGCTACGTTACATTATAAAATATGAATTATTATTTTTATTCATTTAAACTCGTGAAATGATACCCGTGTCGTTTTATAGCATAAATGAATAAATTATTATGTATTTAATACACAAAAGACAACAACGGATTATGTATGTTTAAAAATAAAATATAGATGACCAATATTTTCAAAACGATTTAGTAACTCTTATGTACGAAAACGATCATTCAACTATAATTTATAGAAAACAAATATTAGTTTACCTATAATTAGAAACATGAATTATATCCCGTGGCATTGCATCTGTTCGTAATTCTACATGGAACGACAATAATCAACATTAGTTTCTAGTGCTTTCCTTCTCAAACATTCTCGACTGTTACGAGATTTTCAATGTATTAGTTTACAATACAAATAATTAAAATGTTTAAAACTTACATATAAAATTAAGAAGATGTGGTATGATTGTAGATTACACAACTCCCCACCATGTCAGTTTTCTGTTCAAATTAGTAAATTATAAGTTGTTTTTTTCAGTAGATGGCCGTTACTTTCTGTATTGAACTTAGCGGATTATGCATGCATAACCAGAAATCAATGAAATACAATGTCAAGGATCTATTATTATCTCAGGATTTATGTAAACCTCGTTTTCCTTGGCCAACATCGGGTACGGTGTTATTGGACCTCACCTGAATATGCAATAGAAATATGAATGTAAATGGTGTACTTAAAGAGATACCATTAGTAACAAATTTGTGGAACATATCTATAAATGTATATATGGTAAAAGTCAAAAGCCAAAAGTGGGAAAAGCTTTTTTCGCCTCAAATTGCAACTTTCGAAAATCTGTCCACATATAATTCGGTTTTAAAATTATATGTTATTGCTATGACCGTTTTAATGATTAAACGTCAAAAGGATCACCGAATTCAATTTTTTGTTTTGGAAATCAGTTGGTCGTGATATTTGATAATAATAAAGGCAACCAAAATGAAATAATTCAAAGTATTACCAAATATGTGTAACCAACATTTCGCTGTCGGAATTTAAAATAAAACTCGTATTTAGAAGTGAATTAAAGTGTTTGTCATCCCTTTTAATTGCAATTATACATAAGAGATCTCTTGCAGAAATGTTAACTTTGATTGTATCTCTTGAAGAACAATTACAACACGTAGCATCTGTTAGATATTCCGATGCAGATTACACATATTATATCCTCATATACACTTTTTTATATACATCAACTAGATGTTTTTTTTTCACGTGCGATGATGTAATACAAATTAAGAGTTAACAACAATGAATGATAACGATGACGTGATGTCATATAATTAAGGGTTTGATCGAGCTTTTGTAAACATGACTGATATAGATATCATTACGGATGGTTGATATAGCACGATTGTCATTGATTGTATTACAAGTACAGTTTACCTGTGTTTACTACTAAGTATATAATAAAATAAGTATTTTGTATGGTTTGACCATCATCTTGGTCCACATTTTAAGAACCTTTGTCAATTAACATGGGGAAAGTGTGTCGGTTTATCAAAATCATACAGATGGTACTGTCATTTTAAATTCTAGTAATGTTAGTACCAGATGCTTCTCACACTAGTATGCTCGATACTTTCGAAGAATTGTATGGTTGTTTTCGTTTGCCTAACGTCCAGTAGCAACAAATGTAATCATTACTTTTGCACCTAATGTCCGATTTTACCTTTAACCTCATTCTTAACAGACGCGTAAAGATGAAATCCATAGATGAAATTTGTTTAGATTATCCGTTAAATTGCATGTTTAAATTAAATTGTGTAGCTTCGCAATAGACAATTTTAGAAATCTAAATTACCTAAATACCTCATGGCATTCGTATAGCTTACTGGACATCTTAAATTGTGTACTTTTTGAAAATATGTTTCGTAAATGTAAAAGCTGGCGCCAACTCTGTCAGCCATATAAATAACTGTAACAGAATGACCTTTATATTTGCCCTTCATAAATAGCTATTCTGGACAAAGGAAACATGCATTTTAGAATAATAGGTTTTAACAGTGCATTCAAAATACATTGTTGATCAAATCCAACAACATTTGCAGGTTGTCCATGATTTGACATGTCACTGAGTTTTCTAGAAATATATTCCCACTGTAAGTCTCTAACACGATAATTTTTCAGATGATGCTAGTAGCTTGAGTTATTTAAGTTACTACTACGATGAACGTTCATTCGACATAACTGTTATGAATGCAAGTGGGTTTTGTTACAATTTTCAAAGCATTACTGCTGGTTTCATACAGAATGAAACGTCGAAAAATTATACCATGTTAAAATCTACATACGAACTGAACTAGGTACGCCCAAATGTAGTTAAAAAAATACAATAAAAATGTTTATAATATTTCATCTATGTCATCAGCAATGTTAGCTGATGCGGCCGGTATATTGTTCCGACTATCTACATTTTGACAAAAAACATAAATCCGTGCAAGTTAAACTCACTCCTGGCGAACGCATTCTGAATTTCATGCCTTTTACAATTAAACAAACATATAAGTTTTGTAGAATATCTTAGCCGTTTGTCCTTAAAAGAAAACTGGCTCTTATTTGTTATTTTCCTCAATTTCCAAACCAAACACACATGACGTGCAATGATTCGGGTCGTCAACATTTGTCGACTCCCGAACGTTGCTTAGCCACATTCACATAGTACGTGTTACTTCAAAACCGACTCATATAACGAAAGCTGTATTGGTCTTTGTCTTTATTTACAGCAAACTGTTGCATCAGCAAATTTAAATTGTTGTGTGATTTCATGAACTTGTATCTAGAATAGCACAATGCAGTAACAAAAATCGGTAGCACTACCAACATAACATTGTGTTAAAGCTTCTAGATTACTTAAGTGTTATGGTTTTGTCCTTAGGAGGTTGAATACCAATTTTTATTGATTCCCAAACATTTTGAAATGAAATCACATCCACTGAAGGCATGAATGACACGAATATAGCGTTGACAACTAAGTCATGAGACGAAACGATGTCGTGAACTTGGATACATCGTCTGTTATAATTGTACTGCCAATTGAACTTGTTTCAATTTAATTTTGATTTTCAAAAAATGAGAAGAATGAGTGAAAGCACTCATTTAATAGAACAAAGCATAAATTTTAAGATTCCTTCGACCAGAGCTTATAAAAAGAAGATGTGGTATGATTGCCAATGAGATAATTCTTCACAAAAGACCAAATGACACAGAAATTAAGAAATATAGGTCACCGTAAGGCCTTCAACAATGAGCAAAGCCTATACTGCATAGTCAGCTATAAAAGGCCCCGAAATGACAAAAGTAAATTTTCCAATATTTAAGGAGGAAAAGGTTTCGTCTTTAGATGTCATCAATATAAACAAGAAAATCGAGAAAACTAATATCTAACGATTTGAAAACTATAAGAAAAACTTGTTAATTTTTATTATAATAAAGAGATACCAAATCAACTCAAATGAACATATTAATATGTGTTTCACAGTCTAAATGAAACTGAGGTCGGAAGACTAACATTTTAATATTGACTGATAGTTTAACCTGTTAAACCTGTTGTATACTTATGTATACTTATGTAATTTGATTTGATTTTAGTCTTTATTTCATTTGTGTTGTCGCAACATAGCATAGTGTTTAAGGGCAATCCAATATTGAATTGCATTGAAATGATGCATGTCAACCCAATATTGGCTCATTCGTTGTATTCTTTGAAAAGAAAAATGTATTGTATTTGCAAAAGTACGCTAACGAAAATGAAGTCATAAGAAGACTAAGTGATGAAATCAATTTTGAAAATCATTATTACAAGAAGGCGTCCATTTGATTAAATGGTGGTGAGGATGTGTATGTGTGTGGTGGGATGGGTGTGATGACCTGGTGAGAACTGAAAGAAATCTTACCCAAGTCTGAATTAGAATGATGTCATGCATCACAAATTTGTGTAAGTAAGAGAGTAAATGAACCGGCATAGCTACAAAATATTCTTTCCATTAAAAATATTTCTACCCCAATCCGAAAACCCAATGGTCATTTCAAACTAAACGGCTGCACAATGTACACAATGCATTATATATCATTCCTCGTTCTGTTTCAAAATGTATAAACCATTTATTGCTAGTTGGTATCATGTGTTTATAATTATAACTATTACAAAGATGTCGTTTGTTTATCATATAATGACTGCTTAGACTTTGAGGTTAGTTTCAAAATACCTAGGTTGTCAATTACAACACTAGTTGCAACGAGTTATTTAGTAACTCCAATATAGCTGAAGAAGGAAAAAGTGGCAGGTATATAATATATATGTTATATTTTACAGTATTAACAAATCATAGTAGGACGCTTTACACCTGTCAATTTTTCCAGCATTTACATATCAAATCAAAGTTGTTTTAAAAGTTTTTTCTGTTTTGAAAAATACGTTATGAACAAAATGAACAAAATGAAAAGTAATAGTCTTAAGTGCACAATGACAAGAAACATAAACATAGATCTGTACACTTCTGGAGTAAACAATCACACAGCAATACGCACAGTAAAACTCAATTTAACAGAAGTCTGAGTCCGATGTTATAACATGGTTGCAAACAAAAGCCATACTTCGAATTAAATCAAGTTACACCTACTTCAAAAGAGAAGCAACGAAAAGACAAACAAAATTCGACAAACACTACACATACAACTAAATATTAAGCAACACGAACCCGACCAAAATACGGAGTTTAAGGTGCTCAAGGAATGTTAGCAGTACTTTGTTCATTAGCGAAAAACAGTCCTGTTACTCATTGTATGATGGCATGATCAAGAAAACAGGACTGGGTTGTAGTTACGAGCCAAGGAATATCTGTGGTCATCTATGACACAGACATTTCATAACAGTCAACCAAATCATGATGGCATCCGTAGATTTTCGAAGATACGAGCCGATGTCTTTTCGACAAGCCTTACAAGTATAAGAAGTATAAGGGTAATGAAGTTCTTTTGTCGCTGCGTTTTAATTACTTTTTTAAAGTCGAACCTCTATTTTCGATGTTTATGTAATATACAAGTGTTTTATATCCAAGAACGTCTGTTCTGTATTATACATTAATAATGTTCATCGTCCTTTTTATATTTCATTTGAACATATAAATCTGACCTCTCTTAACAGTCAAATCTATTTTATTTTCACAACAGTTATGCACGACGCATAGCTATCGACTTCTAATCTTGCATCTACTGGCTGAACCCATACTTCGTCATTCACGTTTAAGGCTACAACAGCTATTCCGGTACCAGATTCATAAGCGTTGGTACCAGATATATATGCCTTTGAAACCAGATGCCCATTCATGTAAATACCAAACCTTTTATTGTTGGTCCTTGATAAAATTGACACGGAAATCTGAAATAATCCTTCTGTTGTGCATCTAAATTTACCGGTTGATGTAAACGTTGACATATTCCTTATTCCAACGTAGTACAACACATTCTCAAATTTTATAACGTGGCCCTGCAGGTATTCCCGAGTAGTGATGGCACATGAGGTAAATCCAACTGTAAAGTAAAATAGCATATAACTTTCTAAATCATTTGGGTTTTTTCTATAAAAAAGATGTGGTATGATTGCCAATGATACAACTCTCCACCAGAGACCAAATGATATAGTAGTTTACACACACTTCTGTGTTGACTTGAGTTATCATTGATATGTTCATAATTATAAATTAACTGTTAACAAAACTTTGAATTTTGAAATACTAAGGCTTTTCTACCTCAGGAATAGATTACCGTAGCTGTATTTGGCAAAACCTTTCGGAATTTTTGGTCCTCAATGCCCTTCAACTTCGTACTTTATCTGGCCTTTTATATTTTTGATTTGAGCGTCACTGATGAGTCTTTTGTAGACGAAACGCGCGTCTGGCGTAAATATAAAATTTCAATCCTGGTATCTATGATGAGTTTATTTACAACTACATGTCACCGTACAGCCTTAAATAAAGAGCATATATATATTTCAATTTTTCAAAATATGTATGCTTAATCAAACTAGACTTTTATTATTATAGCATATCCATCTGATTAAGATTACTTTGATGAGTTATATTTGTTTATCGCGAAGAAGACGCCAAAATATCTTAATAAAGAAGATAGTATCCTATGTTCGCCCATCATTTTGACTCAATGCTTATTTGCGACTAGGTAGTCAAGAATTTATGAATTTATCGGTGAGTAAATCAACCAGAAAGATCTTATAACTGGATACCACTTTATTGTCCACATAATCGTAAAAATAATTTTCAAAGTTTTACGATATTTCATTCTTGTCGCTACCGTTACAAAATTCCTATAAATCAATGTTCATTAATCATAATAAGAAAAAGTCAATGCCACCCAAATATAATAAATGTATATACGTACAAGAAGCTACTGGACAATCATACCGTAAAAATCAAGTCGCTTTTCAAATTTCTGTTGTAAAACATATTGTTGTAGAACATATTGTTGTAGACATATTGTTATTGTAACGCAAAAATTGGGGACCTTCCGGTGGTGTTGTCGACGGGTAGTTCGTGACCGAGAAGATCCTTTGCGTATAAAATAAGGGATTCTTGTGTTGCGTGGACCTTTTCCTCTGACTTACTAAATTAAACACGAAGTCGCTGTGGTAAGTTCAACAGTGTATTAAAGAAACATGTTAAGTATCATTAAACACAATACACAGTAATAACAGAATATACAGTATATACAGAGTACACACTTAAGTACTATTAGTAATCCTCCACTATCATTCTCTATCGTCAGCTCTACTGTATCACAATAATCACTCCCTTATATACCTTCACTTGCAATATGGGCTTGTGGGCTTATGGGCACCAGAGTTTCTGGGCTTATGGATACAGGGCTTATGGGCAACCGGGGCTTATGGGCAACCGGGCTTATGGGCACCAGGGCTTATTGGCACCAGGGCTTATGGACACCATATATATTAGGGCTACCGTGTACCAGGTATTATTAGGGCTTACAGGCTCCATAATTTAGGACCATAAAGCACCATGTAATACTAAGTCATAGATGGTCGGCCCCGAATATGAGGGTCCTAAAACACCAAGTTTCCACACCCTATGAATTTTCATTACATAGCCCTCCCATTTGAAAACTGAACTTCCACTGTTCAGTATAATAATAACAAAACATGTTAAAAAAAACTTCAGACATACATGTAAATACCTATAAAACAAAGTCATAATACCAAAATGTACTAGACTGCATATATAAAAAAATATCAACATACATGATTAAAAAAAAATTCAAACTAGTGAATCGATATTAATAACCATGATAACATGAATAACAAAATTGACTGATTGGTCCTACAATGATAAAGTTCTTTAGTACCCTTTTAAATTTAACAAGCATATTATGATAGGAATTCAACAATACGCACCAGGTTTAGCACCACTGACTCTCACTCACCTACTTAACAAAGAAATACATGTATCAGTTATAAAAGCATAATAACAAATATTTATCACAAATTTTAAGACAACAAAATCAAAAGAAAAATCCAAAATGTTAATAGTTTACAAAATTTAAATTTGAAATGTTTTATTAATTAAAGTTCTTCTACATCTGGCTTTGGCACGGTTGTCCTCCTATTTTGGTTAATTGAATGTTCATATATTTGATTTTGCATATACCGGAAAAAGTCATTCCAATCAATACTTTGTGGTTCATCACACCCAGTGAAGGAAAACTTCTGCTCGGTTCGTACTTGTTTTACTCCTGCTACCTCTGTGACAGTTTTAATTAAAGAAATGGAAATGATCTCCACAGATTCAACTATTTCATCCTTAGTATTTGACGAATCAGTACTGGTAGATTTTGGCTTGAACAAATTGATGCATTGTCATCGGACTCATACACTAAATCCTCTAGTCCTGTTTCCATCTGGTCATCATTGGTACATGTAAATTCCTCCAAATTTTCTGGCGAAGATATATCCTCATACATGTTGTTTATATTAATGTTGTTTTCCTGAATATTGTCTGGAACACAGTAAGTTGGCGTGTTCATAACATTATCGGAACACCCTTCAGTAGACACATTAATGCTAACATCCCTCGAGTCACAATTATCATCAAAAAAACCTTCTAAATTAAATTCATTTGCCTCGGGTTCAACATCAAAATCCCTAATTTCTGACACCTCACCTATTAGATCTTCTATATTATCAAATTCATTATTGTTTACTAATATGTCCAAAACATCGGGGACCTGGTATTGGTTTTCCAGTTCAATCTGTGCCTCTGGTGGCGAGTCTGGTGGCGAGTCTGGTATAGCATTTTGTAGTGACACGGTACTACGTCGCGACTCTTCAAATTCAGTACGGCTTTTTCTGACTACAGGACAGCTTTTTGATTTTCTTTTAGCTTGTTCACTAGAAAGTTTATGTTTTACCTCTAAATGGTATGTCATGTATTCAATTCTGCAGTACATTTTTGTGCAATCTTCATACGGACAACGTCAACAACGACACTGCACATATTCCGAATGTTTTTGATTTCGATGCCGTTTTAGGTTTCTAGGGCTTACATATTCCTTCCCACAATCAACGCAATCAAACAGTTTTGCACTTGACATTGTTGCAATAAAATCTTTAAACTTTTCTGGTACTTTAATTTGGCGTCCTTTCCTCGTGGTGTAATGTTTATCTTTCCCACTGTTTTGATTTTCTTGCGCAGGCGCGACATCCGGTGAGATGCTAATTAATTTCAGATGCGGAAACTGGGCTTCTGTTTTCCGGGCCTCCGGGCTTTTGCCCAGAATAATTCTGGAGTTCCTCTGGTCTTCTTTTTCGGGCTTTTGTGGACTTTTTGAAACAGCTGGTAAATTTTCAATGCATTTATCTTCGTTTTGGTGGTTCGGAATAATATTTCCATCCAACTCTGTAGGTAGGTCACTGGCCAATTGTTCTGCATTTTCACTGTCCTTTTCAGAATCTTCCGATTGCAGGAAATTATCGAGATCTGGAAAACTTACTGTCACATTTTCATTAATTACTCCTTGTTTAAACCATTTAAGTTTCTTTGATCCCCGATACAGTTTTAAATTGTCTCCATGAACCACAACGGGGGGCGAATTTTTAGCATGTTGGATTCTGTACAAAACGTCGCTTAATTTTTTTGTAATCACCCACGGCCCGGTCCAATTCCTGCAAATCTTGACTTTCTTTCCTGGAATATTTTGTTTTTGATTTCTCCACACTAACTGTCCGTCAGAATATATTTTTTCTTTAACATTTTCATCGTATTGAAATTTCTGTCGCTCTGATGCCACTTTTAAATGCTCTCTCGCTATTTTATGTGCCTCACGCAGCTTTTCTTCTAATTTATTGGCATAATCAGATGCAAACTCAGTCTGGGGTTCGTCTTGCTCAATTCTTTCAGAAATAACATCCAAGGGGAATTTCATTTCCTGTCCGTATACCAAACGGTGTGGTGTTAATCCTGTACTTTCATGAGGCGTTGAATTATAGGCCATGGTCAGAAAATCTAAGTGTTGATCCCAATCTCTGGTGGGACTTGATGTACTTTGATAATATGTCCTGAATCGTTCGGTTCATACGTTCTATCATCCCATCAGAACGAGGATGCAATGGAGTTGTCCTGGTTTTCTTTATTTCAAGTAACTCGCACATATTTTGAAAAGAGTACTTTCGTATTGTCTGCCCTGGTCAGAGTGTAATTCGATAGGACAGCCGTATCTTTTAACCCATGCCCTAAAAATAATGTCGGCGACTGTTTCCGCCTGCATATCTGGCATCGGGTATGCTTCTGTAAGCTTAGTAAAATAGTCCCCTACTACGAGCACATAACGGTTTTGTTGTCAGACAATGGAAACGGACCGGCGATATCCGTAGCTATTCTCTCGAATGGAGCACCGACTAAGTGTGTTTTCAGAGCGTGCCTCTTCTTGTGCGCTGGATTTTCCGCTCTTCGCATATTTCACAGTTATGAACATATTCTTTCACCGATCTTTGCATACTCCACCAATAAAACGGACATATATGGGCTCGTTCAACTGTTTTCTTTATCCCTAAATGACCTGAGGTTCTAGCGTCATGTAAGTACCAAAGTATACCACTAACTGCGGACTTTGGTGCACACACGCCATTTTGCGCAGTTGTTTTTTCAACCCAATACAAACACAGGACATCATTTCTAACTTCCAACAACTCCCATCTTGATATCCAAAATTTGAATTCTTTGCTCTTACTACTTATTTCCGTCGTTGAAGGTTTTCCGCATTTTCAATTTTAGTTTTAAAATTTCCCCATTATATCATCCTCTTCTTGTTGCTGTCTCATAGATGTTATATCTAATCCTATTTTTGGGGTGGTTTCGTCTGGCTGGCGGGGCCGATTGGGCCTTCTTCCCTCCTTACAATAGGTATTTCTCCTGGAATACTACAATCTTGTTGCCCATCCATGTCTCCAGAATTATTTGATGACATTTTGTTACTTTCAGGACTTTTATTAGTAACTCCATCTACAGACTGACCTTCCAAAATTTTATCCATCAATTTTACTCCGTCTCCTTCCTGCATATCGATTATTTCTACTTCTTCAGGTCCTTGGTATTCATAATCCCATGGCATTTTGCATTGTTTGCAAATATCAGATGTCGACGTGATAATGCGAGATAAGGCATCAGCATTACCATGACGGACACCAGGTCTATGGACAATCTTCATGTGGAATTGACTCAACTGTTGGATCCAACGATGAATTTGCCCATCTGGTTCTTTGAAATTTTGTAACCATGTAAGCGATCCATGATCGGTACGCAAAGTAAAACGTCTACCCAACAAGTAATGTTTAAAATGTCGGGTAAAAAATACTACAGCTAGCATTTCTCTCCGGGTCACACAATAATTGCGTTCCGGTTTATCTAAAGATCTACTTCCGTAGGCAATAACTCTCTCCGTTCCATCTTGTACTTGTGACAATACCGCGCCAATAGCAAAATTACTGGCGTCGGTATCAAGTATGAATTCAGCTCCATTTACTTGCGGATATGCTAATATGGGTGCTGAAGTCAACCTTTTCTTAAGTTCTTGAAACGCTGTTTCACAATCCGTTGTCCACTTCCAGCAATGTCCCTTCTTAGTGAGATCAAACAGAGGTTTTGCAATTTTCGAATAACTTCTTACAAACTTCCGGTAGTACGAGGTCAGGCCGAGGAAACTTCGCACTTCTGTAATTGTCGTTGGAGCTGGTATTTTATTTACCGCATCTAATTTGGCCGGATCTGTTCTCACCCCGGATTTGGATACCACGTGACCTAAAAATGTGATTTCTTTCTGGAGAAAAGTGCACTTTTAGGTTTCAGTTTTAATCCGGCTAACCTTAGTTTGTCAAATACTTTTCCAAATTATCAAAATGCTCGTCAAACGTTTTCCCAAAACTACAATGTCGTCTAGGTACAAAACGGCAATATGCCATTGTAGTCCACTCAACGCTTTCTCAATAATTCGCTCGAACGTTCCAGCCGCATTACAAAGACCGAACGGCATAGTCACAAATCCCACCGCTGCCACCAATGTAACGCAAAATTCGGGGACCTTCCGGTGGTGTTGTCGACGGGTAGTTCGTGACCGAGAAGATCCTTTGCGTATAAAATAAGGGATTCTTGTGTTGCGTGGACCTTTTCCTCTGACTTACTAAATTAAACACGAAGTCGCTGTGGTAAGTTCAACAGTGTATTAAAGAAACATGTTAAGTATCATTAAACACAATACACAGTAATAACAGAATATACAGTATATACAGAATACACACTTAAGTACTATTAGTAATCCTCCACTATCGTTCTCTATCGTCAGCTCTACTGTATCACAATAATCACTCCCTTATATACCTTCACTTGCAATATGGGCTTGTGGGCTTATGGGCACCAGAGTTTCTGGGCTTATGGATACAGGGCTTATGGGCAACCGGGGCTTATGGGCAACCGGGCTTATGGGCACCAGGGCTATTTGGCACCAGGGCTTATGGACACCATATATATTAGGGCTACCGTGTACCAGGTATTATTAGGGCTTACAGGCTCCATAATTTAGGACCATAAAGCACCATGTAATACTAAGTCATAGATGGTCGGCCCCGAATATGAGGGTCCTAAAACACCAAGTTTCCACACCCTATGAATTTTCATTACATTATAGTATAGAATAATTAGCTTGAGATTTTTATTTGATCCCAAATTTTGGTGTTCGTTTTGTTTTTGGCTGTTTTTCCAGAAGGCAATGGAGTATATATATAGCCTTTTCAGATTTATCCCATATCACAAATTACTAACCGCCGTTCATTGACATTAGTTATAGCGGGGATCAAATTGACATTTGCTAAGTATTGAGTTTTCTATGTTGTGTTTTTAGTATGTTGTTTGCCTTTATTTCGTTTTTTGTTTTTGCCATGGCATTGTCAGTTTATTTTCGACTTATATTCTTCCTGTCTTTACAAAATGTTCTTAAGGACAGCTAAACGCAATTATCGTTTTATTTGGCAGTTCTTGCAATTCCAAAGTACGATTTTTAATTGTATCCTTCTATAGTTAAATTAAGAACTTTAGTATGCAAAATAAATTGATATTTAACAGAGTATCTAAACACAAGTTCCTATATGGTTCTTCAGTTGTATGCAGTAATGTCATATTTTAAAGTTGAAAAGACTATTTGAATGTTCGCAACGACCATTGAACATTGAATATTCTTTAATTAACAAAACCCTTTGATATTTTAGAATAAGGTCTCTTTTTCACAGGTCGAGTTTCATGGGTAAAATTCTGAAGATGATTTCTTTTTAACAATTGAAGACAATAAGTAGGTGTTGAGTAATAAGGGCCATATTTTGAAAAGAAAATGAAAAATATAAATAAGGAAAAAATATTGATTTTTTTCAATTATGACAGTTCTTAATTACCTTTTTCGTTAGCTTTTCTATAAACTCTGCATAAGTTTTATTCACATTCTCGTCAATTGTATATATTTTCTCATATAGAATAGCCCTAGATCTGTTTTGATCGGTCTTAATATTCTGTAAGAATGTCATTGTTTCATTTTGTCAGCTTCATGTTGTTTACCTAGAGATTTAAGTGTATTCTTGTTGATAATAGTCTGGTTATACAAGGCTAGGAAGTCCTGGTTCCTTGCCTGCTGGTTAACGTCTAATGCATGCGTTCGTGAACTAATACTTCGAACTTCTTGAGTCAGTCCATTTAAATCCTGAAGTTGTTGAACATTTTTGAGTTGCTGTAACGTTTGAACTTCTTTCCCTAGTTTTTCTGTTGAATTCCTAACACCTGAAGTTGTATTTCCACGCCTTTACATGTTACTTGCAATTTGGTAAAATTTTGTAATAATTTTGTGTTTTGTCCTCTAGTTCACTTATTATCTGTTTCAGTTGCTTCAGTTCATTTGTGTCATTCGTTCTTCCACTCACTTGTTGTGTATTTTCTATCGAAAGTAGTTTTGCTGTATTTGTGACGTTAGTAGAGCTAGTGTTTTATCTGAGTCTGCTTTCATTTTTCCATCTGGTGGCGAAGAACATTATGTTCATACTGCTGTTCATTTTCGCTTCGTAAAATTCAGCAATCGTCATATATTGTTTATTCCCAGTAAGATTGGCGGCACTTTGTGTATTGGTTTCAAAAGGAATTCATCAGTTACACAAAGACACAGATAAAGAGATAGCAAAACCCTGAGCATGGTTTGTTATGGTATAACACTGTCTTATTTCGGATTCAATTTGATGAGAACTGCAATTTACCAGGTATAAATCCTGACTTTAATATTCTCCTTTAGAATGAAAACAATCACACAACAGCATGCACATTACAATAATATAACCGACCCGAAACATATTTCTGTAACAAAACTTATATTCTATTTACCCAGATAATATATATTTCAAGTTCTAAATTATTTTCTTTGTAGAATAAAATAAGTTTGTCTTTGACAAACAAAATTCATTATGTGTTACCTGTTGCTAAGACAAATTCGTCTGTAAAATAAATCAAGATCCTACCTGGGAAAAATACCAAAATCACATTAATATTATACCTACACAGGAATTGTATCTGATACGACACAGGTATGTTATCCGTTATATAGCATGCCATATTTAACATAATATAACATACATTTTATTTGATTTTGGCTTGCCAACTGATAAGTCTTATGTAGACGAAAAGTGCTTCTCGTGTGCCAAATTATACACCAGGTATCTTTGATGACTTTTATACACAATACATCTATCTATTCTTTTCACAATAAAACAGAAATTTGATAATTTGATAATCTGAAATTTTATGGTATAGCACAAAAACAGTGTCAAACTTGAAATTTAAGACTGCTTAAGATTTATGTTTGTGTAATGGTTTGACTTTATAGTTCGTTTTCACGAAGAGACCAATAATACTATTTTTCATGGCCCATGCGGATAAAATTCTGTGTTTTATTAACAGATAGTTCAACTCCTACCGTTTATCTAACCTTTGTTTTTTCTATTCTTTGTCGAAATATGGTCTAGTAGTCTGTTGTCACAAATGTCATACAATATTTCTTTGGACAAAGAGATGGATTATAATTTGGCAAGGTTTTTTATATATACATTATATATCATCAGGGTAGTTAATCTAGATAATGTTAGCATCGCATGGATCAATTTAATATCTTCAATTTGTAAATGTTGCTCTTTGTAGGACTGGACATAAATTAATTAGTGTGCAATGTTACAGTCTATAGTAAAACTGTTATACACATGCGTTCAATGTATGATAACCATTTTGTATCAATTTTGTGTTCATGTATCTGCGAAAAAGGTATGACTGTCAGCTTCTTGTTTGCCACCTGTAAGCCTTTTATAGGAAACTTGTTTATCTTCTATTTTATCCTATTTGTTACAAAAACATATGTATAATCTGAAAAGGAGAATGGAATAATACAAATATTGATGTTTTACTTCATAAATTCTCAAATCAAGAAGACAATAGAAAAATCTACCAAAAAGTACTTCATATGTTTAAAAACAATTGTTTGTCTGATGGACTTCAAACCTCTTGCTTTAATGGAAAACTGAAAATGCCAAAATATTTTCATTTTGAGAACTTGTTATTAATGTTCTGATTAGAGCCAAGACATAACCCTCAACATTTGTTTGAGTTCAAAATTTCTGTACTAAAACGTAAATGTTAGTTCTGTTAAATATCATCTATTTTGTTTAGGCCTTTGCTCATATATAGTTTTTCCAAAAGTTAAATATATCATTCTAAGTCAAACACGTGAATGTTTAAATGTTAATGACGTAACGGTGAAATCTCCGCTGATATTTCTATACTAAATGAACAGGTTATATTATCCTAGCCATTTATCAATTAAAGTATGTTTTTGTAATTATAGGAGCCATATAAAGGCACTAATCATACTTCGTCCTCTAGTCAAACTGTTTACCATGCCAGGGCCGATGAATGGGAACAGGGCAATGTGTTTATATCTGCTGACGTGAATCTTATACTTTTACATTACTTAATGTGCGACAGTAAAATCTATGTTTGACGTAAACAAATAAAAAATACAATACTGCAATCCATAAACAACCATATGATGATAACATAAAATTTTGTTTTCTATTTCTCATTGTAACAAGTTTGGCAATTAGATTTTAATTCAAAGTGTTTATCGCATATTATAGTGTTCGAACACATAAAGGAGCACAAATCAAATGTAGGATCGAACAACCTTAGGAAACAAACTTATGGTTAAAAGATATTTATATTCATTACAGACATACCTTGCAAAGAATATACTGTTTACACAGAGATTTAATTTTCATGGTATAATGCAAAGTTGAAATTAAGATTACAACATTTTTAACATAATAGACAATGCAAAACTTTCAAGGTCAATGAATATTCTCCGTGGAGATGAGACATGTCGATACTAATACAACTGTAACGAAATATTTTGTATAAGTTGTTCCCTTAAACATACCTTCCTAATCACAAACTTTAATATATCAACTATGCAATTATTTCAAACTAATAAATGGAATTTGAGATGAGAAATGCTTATGAAACACATTCCAAATATCATCTTCTTTCATTTTTGGTTTTCCTCAAAAGACACAAACACAAGTTTAACACTATTCAAGATTTTAAAATCAATAGACAATAACGAAAGAGGCTGATCAAAATAATCTCCAAGGAATTGAAATGTGCCTATACTAATATTTCTGCATAAAATATCTTTGGCTGTTCATTAGTGGTTCCCCTTGAGCTGGTTTAATCACAAACTTTAGCAAATTGTTGACGCCCCGGAACACCACACCTTAGTCACACCTCTGCGACTTCGTGGAGACTAGATAAAGCTAGTATGTAGGGTAGAATTAAAACTTCAAAGTTGACTGTATAAACACATATTCAAATTAGCTTCAAGATCTTTTCTTGAAATCAAATGAATTATTGTTTCAAAATCGTTCTATTAGCTTTTCTCTAAAATACTATCTGACATGCTTATTCACAAAACTGTTGTCTGGACCTTATTGACACATTTCTAAGCATTAAACCAAAAAGCCATACTTGCTTTTATTCAAAAAGTGATTTACACTTGTACAAGAGAGAGGTGCCAATGTCCGACACCATCAGCAACAATACACCCGATTAAATGAAGCGACGCTAAAAGTGAATGTTTAAAAGAAAAACGTGCATTTTTTTTCATAAAACTCTTAAAAAGAGATGAATTGTTTTCTTGAAACTCTAAATATTTGAAATATATAGTACTACATGATTTTGACAATTGTCATGCACGTTCCAAAATTGTCCACTCTGTCATTTTCATATCGTACCCACATTTCGTCATTCACCCGTAACTTTACAGCCATTGTAGAAGTACCGGTATCAAAGTGAGCAGTGTTTGATATATATGTTCTTGATAAAGTTTGCCGTTCTTAGAAATGTAGACATGTCCACCATTGTTTCCATATTTAGTGAGTATCCAAATGGAAACTATATAAAGCCCAGGTTTGGTGCAGCTAAACCTTCCAGTTGATGTAAATTTAGACAAGTTGTCAATCCCTACTTGAGTTCGCAAGTCATTAAACAGTATATCCTTTCCATTGGATAAAGTGTGATCTGTACTTACGCAAGACGTCAATGCCACTGAAAATCATTTATGATTATTTAAAACTGTAAAAAGTCAGCTTTGAAGAACATCCTTATTAAATTTGTTATAAATCTATCATGTTGCATTGAATTATTATTATTATTATTATTATTATTATTATTATTATTATTAGTTTATTATTATTAGTATTATTATTATTATTATTATTCTTATTATTATTCAAATGATTTTATTGAACTCGGAAAGGGAATATTTGCCAAACATTTTGTCTTTTGTTCTTCTGAAGTATTTTTAGAAGCTGTATCCTCTTCTTTCATTTCTCATAGTTTTCTTTGATTCTATCTCCAATATTTTCTTACCGTTAACATAGTTGTGTTTGATAATGATCATTGTGGCCACATGGTTATAAGAGCCTTCAAGACAAAGAAATTATGTTATTATAAAGAAGGGACCGAAATATCGTCTAACTACTAAAGGTGGTGTAAAGTCATTATGGCATGATAAAAAAGAATACAAAAAAACATTGAAAATATATATAAAAAACAACAACCGTTAACCATTCAAAAGCAAGCCATTTTTCAAAATGAAAAGCATAGATCAGAAAACTTTCAAGCGATCAACCTTCTGGATCACCTAATTTCACTGCGGATTTAAATGGATTTCAATAGCGTTTTATGTGCATTGTTCCTATTCGTCTGTGTAATTGTTCTAATTCATATCTCTGCTTTTAACAGGTCTTGGTCGTCATTGTCGAGTACATTTCGATTTGTTTTATTCCACTTTTAACATTGTTTGCCCTTACTTGTATACTACCGTACGTACTTGTTTCAATAATTTACGGTTGCAATCGGGGTTTTTTCAAATATAACTTGACGTAGTTTCAAGCTCGAACAGAACTGTAAAGAATACTTTTAGAGAACAAATGAAATGTGCACCATTTCTTATTGAATTGTAATCATATTTTGAAGAACGCAAATATTTATAGATAATATTTATTGCAATTTTTCTTACCGTGCTCGTTAGCTTTATCAAATCTTTCATTTGTCATATTAATGTTTTGTTCAATCTGGCTAATTTCTGCATTAATTGTGGCAGTAGCGTTGAACAAAATATTGTTAATGTTGTTCAAATTGTTGTTCATGTTTTTCAAAATATTTTGTTTGTATATTTCATGCGCCTTCAAATTATTCTCATTGGCAATAGTCTGATTATACAAGGCTAGAAAATCCTGATTTCTGGCTTGTTGATTAACAACAAGAGAATGGGTCTGAGAATCTAACTTGTCAACTTTTGTTGCAATACACTTATATCCTTAAGTTGTTGGACAACTTTGAGTTGATCTAACATTTCAACTTTACGTTTGAGTGTTCGAATTCATTAGAGAACTTATCCTCTAAGTGTTTGTACTTTGCAGTTTTTTCTTCTAATTCGCGGTACTTTTCCTGTAGTTTCTCAAGTTCTCTAGTGTTGTTTTCTCCCTTATGTTCCATAGGTCTCTTCTCAAGAGCTGTAAATTTCTCCTGTACCTGGGTTGTCAGTAATGCTAACGTTTTATCGGAATCGAGCTGCATATGTTCCATCTGATGTCGGAGGACAGTAAGATCGTATTTTTCTTGTTTTTCGCTTCATAGAATTCAGATAGTGTCAGATAGTGGTTATTTCCAACAGCCTGGTTACCTTGAGTATTTGTTGCCAAAGGAATCCATCCAAAGCACAAAACAGAAAAACGAACAAAATAAAATCCTCAAAATCATGTCCTGTTAAAATGTGCAAATTTCAATATAAAAGGAAACAATGTCATCTACCGCTAATGAATACAATCCAATACAATGACATAAACTTTTGGCATTTGAAATAATCAAATTTCTATATAACATATAACATCAATACATTATTTTATATTTATAACTGATAACCGTAACACTATTCAGTGGTTTAGATAAAATAAGTAAATACAGAGCTCACTTATTATTTTGACTTTGTCTTAGGACAAATCGATAAAGGGACGTGCAACAAATAATATCTTTCAATTTCATTGCCCGCAAAATTTATCTGCAAATGGATGTTTAGGGGCATTTCACTTTTCAAACATTAGTCGACTATTCTTTTTTATATTTTAGTACCCCATTCTTCTCTATTCGTAAAATTTTATCACCCCATTATTCTCTATTTTTATCTTATTAATCTCCATACTTTTTTGTCCATTCTTTATAGGTCTTCATAAAAATACGGAGATGTAGTATGATTGCCAATGTGACAACTACCAACCGTAGTTCAAATTAAGTGGGTGTAAGCAGTAATAGGCAACCGTACGGCCTTCAACAAAGAGAAAACCCATACCGTATAGTCTGCTTAAAAGGCCCCGACATAAAAAATATCAAACAATTAAATTGAGAAAATTAACGGCCTAATTCATAACAAAACAATTTACAAAAACAATAGAACAGACATGAACCAACGTCAACCACTGAACTACAGGCTCCTGACTTGAGACAGGCACAATCATATAGATTGTGGCGTGATAAAACATGTCTGAAGGCGCCAACCCTCCCTAACCTGGGAAAGTGGTGTAACAGTACAACATAAGAACAAACTATAAAAATCAATTGAAAAGGTTAAACTCATCATATCGATACAAAGCAGAAAAACATCTATAAACTTTGTCCATTATTCTCTATTATATAAACACCCATCTAGACCTTTATTCATGCATATGACAGGGAGGCATCGTTTATTTGTCTATTTATATAACATCTATTTTAAGTCTATTATAGTTTACTTAATGTTTAAATATAAAGGAGAGAATATAAAGCCGGTGAAAAATACTTACATTTTGAAAATATTTATTCAAATAAATTCTGAAAAACAATTTAAATTAGGTTCAAGCGATAAGGAAGAATTTGTATATTAGATTTTTGTGAAAATACATTTGTGAATGTATGTGTAATTTTACAATGGTTGTGGAAGTGCACATCTTGTTTATGATAAAACGTTTTTTTTTTCTTCTTCTAACAATCCCATATTCCAAATTGTCTCCGAAAATTTAGGCTTCTGTGCAAAGCAAACAAATCAAATTTACTATCTTAGGTGCCATATTGCCAGCTGTTGCTGATATATCTTATAAGTGCTAAATCGGCAGGTGAGTGATCTAGAACTTACTGGTATCAGATTGGGAATAAAATAAAAGAAAACTCGCATTTCTAATTTCAGTTGTGATTTTCTGCACTATTTTTTGCAATCGCATTTATTAGATCTCATATTTTCACCAGTAATCAGTGATTTGCAATAATGAAGGCATACATTACTATCTATTTACAGTATGTATGCTTTGGCAAGTTGATCAGATTGATTGATTAATTTCAGACCTATTGTGCTATTTCGTGGCGGTCAGTTTTATTGGTGCAAGAAGCCAGAGTACCTGGAGAGTAGCACCGACCTTCGGTAGGAAAACTGACAATCATTGTCAATTAATATTGAGTCGAACGCACATGCCACGTGCTGGATTCGAACTCACAACCTCATTTTGACTGGCTAGTGATTAATCTGATGCAGTGGTGCCAATTACTTCTTGTAAAGCAAACTTGCTTCTTGATTGAATGTAATCACGGGTAAGAGCCAAACTCAATGAATATAATCAATTAATAACATTAAATCTTGATATTTTATAGATATTCCTTTTATTGATAGTTATGGTAATTTGACCCTTTGTTATGTTGTATATGGTAGTCATATTTATTTTATTTTCAATAGTTTAATACATAACTAAAAATAAATTCAATAACAAGCACCTTGTTTATACTTATATCTTGATGTTGCACAAAGTAAATAAAAAAATGCTTTTTTAAAACATGTAATAGTATATTTACACACAATCTGTTGAAGATGTATTTTTTACGGTACTTGTATGTCTACACAAAATCTGTTCGAGGTGTACTGATTGATATTCAAGTATTGTCTATCTGTCAGTCTTATTATTGATTGATTGATCGATTGTTGGTATTAAAGACTCTTAGCACAATGGTTACATCGTGGTGGACAGTTTTTATTAGTGGAGGAAGCCAGAGTAGCCAGAAAAAAACAACTGACCTTTGGTAAGAAAATTGAAAATTCTAGTTAATTTAGACTGGAGTCAAAGGCACCCGCGTCTGACAAAAAAAAGTATATCTATGGGTTGAAATTGGGCTTTGAACTATTTTTCATAAACTGCCAGTACTCTGTGATTGGAACTGTGTTTGTGCCTAGTACCCCCCTTTTTTCCACCAATTTCCAATAATGATGTGTGTGTTGGGTAATCAAGAGCATGTTTAGACCTGCCTCTTTTTTAATGGGACTGTCCCAAGTCAGGAACCTGCAGTCCAGTAATTGTGATTGGTTATCATTTTTACGTTACTGTACAATATTTTCCCTCATTTATGAAGATCATATAATGAACTGCAGTTATTGACATCCTCGTCCTATTGTCTATGGTGGATAGTTGTGTCATGTTTAATATACCAAAATAGTTTTGACGTCATAGTTGGAAGACTTCTTCACAATCTTAATTGACTAGGATTGCCTGTTTTCCTGCCTAAGGCCGGTGGTTCACTCTACCTTCTCTCCTGCTTCCTCCATCAAATAAAAACTAGCTGCTACGATATAGCCCATAGTGCTGATAGTTGCATTATAAATGAATCAATAAGCTATTTCTCAATCTTGCCTTTCAATGGAAAAAGTAAAATCACAAAATACTGAACTCCGAGGAAAATTCAAAAGGAAAGTCCCCAATCAAATGGCAAAATCAAAAGTTCAAACACATCAAACGAATGGATAACAACTGTCACATTCCTGACTTGGTACAGGCATTTTCTTATGTAGAAAATGGTGGATTGAACCTGGTTTTATAGCTAGCTAAACCTCTCACTTGTATGACAGTCGCATCAAATTCCAAAAATGGAAAAGATCGTCAATTCGCACACCCTTATGGCGTCATTTACCAGATTGAAGGCGTGCCTGTATCCCTGCACTATTAAAGCCTGAAGCATTTTCAGTATCTTCATTAGAGTATTTTGTGCAGTATAGCATCAAATTTTTCACACCTTCCCTCAACATGTGTTTGAAGTGACAATGCCTACATTTTTGTCACATGGTGATGGAAGTCACATGACAATCAAATTACTACTGTATCTAGGAACTGGCGAATCAATCAATCAAAATTCTTATTCTGCATCTTTGACGTAATAGTTGGAAGACTTCTTCAAAATTCTTTTTTTGCAACACTGAAGAGATTCGACATTAAGATTAGAACATATGAGCCAGACAACACAATTTCATTAAAAGAAAGTACTTAAAAAGTGATTTAAATAATTTAATTCTGTCATTAACATTAACATGAAACAAAAACAGAGTTTTACATATACATGTACATAATTTAACAAGCCGTTATTTTTATACAACTCACTGTTTCCACCAAAACAATAATGTAATGGCTTCATAAAAGTTTATGTGTGAAATTGAACTTGTGTTACATTAACATGTGAGCTGTGTCAGATAGAAATACCCTTATGCAAGTGTACATAACACATGCACATGTATAAGACTTTGATTGATTCTGGAACATTTGAATGCGAAATAAAAGAGAAAATTGGTCTGTTTTGTAGGAGTTCTTATAACAACTCAATTTTCAAACAGTTACAGACTTTCCGTAGAAATATTTTCAACCCTAAATAGGTTAATAGATATATTGATATTCATTTGCATAAGGTCGATTTCTATCCAATGCAGCTCATGTATTGTTTTATAATACAAATAAAGTCTGAACTATTTTTCAGCAAAAATATGAATAAAGACTTTTAAACAAACCTAAGCGCTAGTCATCATATCATGCTATTCATGATCAGTACAATGTCTGACACTGCATATTGAAAGCATGGAAAGGGGCCCATCCAGCCATTTTTAAAAGGGGGGGTTTCAACCCAGGATAAAGGGGTGGTTCCAACCATATGTCCCCAAAAGCATTGATCGTCAAAAAAAAGGGGGGGGGGAGGTGTTTCTATCCACAGAATCTCCCCTGGATCCGCCACTGATGGATAAGTTTTTTTGCTGGTGTCCATTTTCCTGATTAAGGAGTGACATAAAAAATGGTCCATGTACACTAAGGTACAAAATCTATAACTCAAGTATTGAGAATCTTCGGATATGTGCACAGGACTAATAATGGTCTTTATTACTGAAAGGAATTGAATGAGTCAATATATTGATTTGAAAGGAAACGGTGTTATGTGTTTTTTAATTTGAATGGAATGATGTCAAAATGGCTAGACAAAATATTCATGCATCAATAAAATGCAGAATTAGTAAAACATTCCATATTTCTCAAAAGTAACTATTTAGAATATCACGTTTGCAATTAGAAGCCAAAACTAGAAGACTTGCCCATCCATAAAAAGTGACCAGAGTCTTCAGTTTTTTGTAAATTCAGAAACATTTGTGATCTTTTATTATTGCAACCAAAAAAAAAACTTTATTCAAAAAATAAAAACTTGCATTTCAAATTTTGATAGCATTATTTGCATGAAGCTTGTCCTGAAATCTTAATAATTGATCTCACATAAAATGTTTGTACTTTGTTCAGCAATGGCTACAATATAAATGCACACAGAAATTTCAGTATATTTGAATGTATGTATGTCCTTTAAAGAATTTTTGTGTAGATGGTTAATCATTATCATTGAATGCATAATTGTGCATTGACAATTTTTCATTTTTTTTTTCAATTTTTGCAAACTAGAGCTTGACATGTTGTATAGACCCTCCTTACATGTTGTATAGACCCTCCTTACATGTTGTATAGCCCTCCTTACATGTTGTATAGACCCTCCTTACATGTCGTATAGCCCTCCTTACATGCTGTATAGACCCTCCTTACATGCTGACGACCTTATGTTGACCTCTACATGGCTTTTACTTATTTGTGTTGTTTCTTTGCCGTCTCATTGCCTTATACTCCACCTTTTATTCACATTCACAAAGCTGACCATAAATAACATGATTTCAGGGTTCAATTTGCAAAAAACTCGGGTAAGTTCCCATAAGCTGGCATCAGTACAATTTAAATTATTCAAGTACAGACATCCATATAGCAAAGTTTCGGCACTTTATTAAGAAATATTTATATAAATTATTTATTCTGTTCTGTCTCAGCCATAAACTTAAAACCATTAGCGATAGCTTTCTGGATCAGTTTTCTTGACTCCATAAAGAAAGTTGAGAACTGAATGTGAGGATATTTGTCAACCATGGCCTCAACTCCTTTCTCTGACACTGAATCACATCTGAAAGTAGAAGATTATGGGTTATCTCCCTTTAAACAAATTGCAAGATTAATTTCTTTATAGTAAAACAAATTTGAATTTGAAAAAACATCTATCACTTAACATACAATCTGGTTAAAATCTTGTGCCACTGATTTTTAGTATATGAAATAATACATCAGGTATGAATTTGGAATGAAAATGGTTGATCAACTAAAACAAATTTGATACTAACCTAACTATTTCTAAT